>JAQZBX010018173.1:13004-34970 GCA_029593785.1 Cabassous unicinctus | reverse complement strand
CTGACCAGTGGTCAATCTTCTCTCTTATCAGCCTACCCTGAGCTCAGCCTCTCCTCCAAATACAAGTTGAACAATTATTTTTAAAAACAATGCTGTGAATAAGCACAAGTTTAGTAGCATGCCCATCTTGTGAACCAAGGATGTGCTAGGTATCAGTTCATAATCATTCTGGAAGCAGAGGCTGAAACAAAGAGCAAAATCCAGTGACTGGGAAGGAAGATGGGATATGAGAGTCAAGTATAGGGAGTACCCAACTGCGGGATGTGAACATGTGTCAAGTCCGGGAACCAGAAGGGGCCAGTTCATTCTGCCCATCGGGTCATTCTGTCATGGGGCTCCTTTCGGAGGGCCAGGAACAGTGGTCCAGATCATCCTTTGCATCACCTTCTTGGGGCTGACCACACATGACTCTCATCCTACTTTGGGAGGCCATCATTTCTTCCAGCTACCTTTCTTCTGCTTATCATTCTCTCTCTTTGGGGTCACATTAAGTTGCTGGCCACTGGGGAAGGCCATGGGGTCAGAGGCAGAGCTTCCAGGGAGCACTGCTTTCTTGTTGGGGACAAACGCAAGCTGCTTAGTGTTTCTCCTCAGTCCCAAGGATGTTCCAGCATTTAATAGCAGTAGCCAAGAAATAGGTAGTCGTGAATCCAGGGCCACCATGTAATTGGCTTATGTTCCTTTGCCTAAGTAGTAGAGATACTCTCATCACCACCACCATCATCATCATCATCACCACTCACTACTTATAATGATAGCTTACGCTACAAGGTACACACTGAACAAATGCTGTCATTTAATCTAATTAAAGCACATGTGCACCTGTCACAAAAGAGGTGGTCAAAAAACATTAGCCATTTGCCAGGTGGTATGTTAACTACTGAGCACTTTACATGCACCACCTCATTTCATCTGCCCAGCAATTATAGGAGAGAGGTACTCTTGCTGCTCTCATTTTATGGTCAAGGCGATTGAGGCTTGGAGAGGTTATGCACCTTGGTCCGAGGGCACGAGACGAGGCTGGGATTTGAACCCAGAGCCTGCCTGTGCCCAGGCACGTCTCTACATTGCTGCTGCATTCATTGAGGATAAGGATCATGGTCCCACCTTAAAAGGGAACTGCTGAGCCCAGTTAAATACCTCAAGAATTTATTGGCTGCCCATTTTCAATCTCTGAACCAAATGTCTTTTTGATGAGACCCAAAATATACTCTAGGAAGCCGCAGAGGGGAATTTCTGAAGTAATTTCTAACTTCCTGTGAAAATATCCTTACCTGGCAAGAGACTGTCCAGATAACAATGAATACACAATAAAGCGGGCACCTCTGCCTTTGATACCTGGCTCACAAATAACCCATTTGGCTCCCCAATCACCCTGATACCTAAAACCAGCAGAATTTATGCTCGCCGCTGGAATGGCTCTGTTCAGCCAGAAAGCAAAAGTTTATGGCCGAACCCTTTGCTCTGAAATGAAATCTAGTCTCTTTGGCTCGACTTTATTAGGCCATATTGTACAGCGATAGGAGACATAAGTATCGAGAATCTGCTGTCACTAAAACGGGCCTGGGTTGGCGAGCATTTTCATCCTCACACTCAATGCTGGGTCCTAAAATGGGAATGCTGAAAAGAAATTAGGGATGCAAATCAGGGTCATTTTGTGAAACTTTATTTTTAATTGAATTAAACATAGTCATGTTCTTATTTCTATATTTACACATCCCACATTAAAATGAATACAAAACTCTCACTGGGGTCATTGGATCAATGGAGACAGGCTAAATCGATAAATCTGGACCCTTCAAATATGGTTAAGACTAATTACCACAACAACCCAAACACTTGAATACCCATCTTGTGCTAATTATCTACAAGCTTTCTCTGTAACCAGTTCCAACATGTAGCAGTACTTCATGGAAAGCATTCCTTTTTCATCTCTAACTCAAATCCTTTTGGCGGTGATTGCTTCTCCTTAATCTCCGGTTCTCAGAGGCATCATGGAGAATTCCTGTTCTGTTTTTCACTGTTGGAAGAGCTTTTTGCTACTCACAGTGTGGTCTGCAGATGGGCAGCCTTGGCATCTTCTGGGATCTCCTTAGAAATGCAGTCTTAGGCCCTACCCCAGAACTACGGGCCCAGAAACTGCATTTACTAAGATCCCTGGGTGATTAAACACATTATAGTTTGGGAAACCTCGGGGAACTTGTATTAAGTAAGCCCTCCCATACGCCTACTAGTGAGAAATTATCCTGCATCTTCACAGCAGTGGATGCGTTGAGATTCTCACCCAACTGTCGAAAATGTTGACGATTTCTCAAAGATACAGGCAACTCTGTAGTTGGTTGTCTCATCAAAGGCAAGCTCATAATTGCTCTGCTGATTGAAATGCTCTTTTTCTTTCTAACTCGTTTCCTCTTTTCTTAATTTAAAACCAACCCTCCCATAAAAAGACCAACAGTTGTTTTTGGCTTCAATTTTAGAATTTAGTGAATTTGCCAAATATAACCTTTGTTGGGCTTAGTCTATTTCCTGTTTAATTGGTGTTCTGCTTTACTTTGGAATCCAAAATGTGAGGCAAAGGAAACAGAGTGCTCAGTCGCATGTCACAGTGTAGGTATGAGAAATGGGTGGAAAGAACACTCCTTTCTAAGGGGATGGAAGGATTCCAGGCTCATAGGAAGAAGTGGCCAGTTAGACTGGTGGCAAATACACCAATTCGTGAGAGTTCCTCATCTTCAATTCAAGCCTCCAAGTTATTGGATTTAGAATTTAGAAAACCATTAGCCATTTGCTAAGTAGCCCAACATGTTCTGAGATGACAAAATTTCCCAGAAAATATTGCTCATTTTAAGTTCTCTGAGAAGTTTAAAAATGGCCCAAATCTACATGCCCCCAATTAGTTCCCAAGCATCTTAGTTTCCCAGCTGCTATGACACATACCCCGTAATGGATTGGCTTAAACAACAGGAATTTATTGGCTCCTGGTTGCAGAGGCTGGAAGGCTTGCCCCTTCCCAGGGTCGGTAGCTTTCTGGTGGGCTAGCAATCCTTGGGTTTCTTGACTTTCCCGTCGCATGGCGACGTCCTCTCCTTTCTCTTCCAGGTTCTCTTGACATCCAGATTCTGCTTCTCCAGGTGGCTCTCTCGTTATAAAGCTTCTGGGAATAGGCTTAAGTCCCACCCTCATTCAGTTGGGCTACACCTTACCTAAAACCAACATCTTCAAAACGTCCTGTTTACAGTAGGTTCACACCACAGGGTTGGATTCTGATTAAGAACATGTTTGCTTGTTTGTTTGTCTTCCCCTGGGGTACCACACCAAGAGTGCATAAGTTTTCAGCTTGCAGACACAGAAATTGGTTCCTTTCATGCCTTGGCACTTAGTGCAATGGAATTATTAATGCTTACCTGTGATTAGAAGGCAGGAAAAAAATTGTGCTTTTTTTTTTTAATATCTCTTTTCCCTTTATCTCTCTCAGTTCAACTCAACAAATATTAACTGAGCCCCTCTTATTTGCAAAATACTGTTGTGCTCATTCTAGAAGTTACAAAGTTGAAAAGACAGGGGAGCAGATACAGCTCAAGTGGTATGCTTCCCACACACGAGGTCCTGGGTTCAATGCCTGGTATTTCCTAAAAACAAAACAAACAAGCAAACAAACGAGAAAACCAACACAGGGGAGCCAGTGTAGCTCTGTGATTGAGCACTGGCTTCCCACATACGAGGTCCAGGGTTCAATCCATGACCCCTGTACCTTATAAAAAAGAAATTCATAGTCTAATAAGGGAGGAGGCTCACTTACCACATTCCATGTCATTCTAGTTATCAGCAGAGGAGGGAGGAATCAAGTGCTAGGACAGTAGCTGATGATGACTAACACATACTAAGTGCTCTCTGTGCTGAGAGTTGTTCTAACTCGTCTATGCTCATTATCTGCTAGATGTGGTTGCAGTTAGTGTTTTATTCCAGCAGGGGAGAGCTCATCAAGTTGGGGAAATTAGGTAAGGCCTTATAGACGAAGTGGCATACGATTTGAACTTTATAGGAAGAGTTGGATTTTGACAACTGAAAATTGCCAGAGAAAGATACATTCTGACAGAAGGGTCAAGGGAAGCAGAATCCAAAGGTGGGGAAATCAGGGAGAGGCCCTTTTCAGATTAGCATTTCCTATCTCCATGAGTTTCTCCTTGAAATAAAGAATTCTGTGACCAAATACCGTTATTTTCCCCCTTGGAGATTTACAATTCATGTTAGTATGTTATATACTTTAAAAAGCATTCCACACAAAAGTCTCAGGTTAACTCTGCTCGATCCACTGTCTCCCCAATTTATTTCATCCATTCAACAAATATTTGTTGAGCTACTACTATGTGCCATGCACTGTTCCAGGCATTAGAGATTCAGATAAAAATTCCTGCCTTCAATATATGCTGCATTACGAAGGCGGACTCTACAGAATCCCCTCCCTTCCTTCTTTTGTTCCAGGTAAGACCTGTTATTAAGTTCTGTGGTGCTCGTTTTGAGCCATCTTTGTTGAGCCTAATCCTCCTTTTCTGAAACATAGTGGAAATCATGGGAAATTAGGTTCATAAGATCAATGTGGACCAGTGCTGTGAACTGTTTGTTACTGGTTCACAATAAGATAAGTACAGAAAATAAGAATAAGGGATTAGAAACTTCTACAGCTTCAAGAGAGTGCTTGTATGTCAATTGAATCTAATGGTAAGAATTTTGGGCTTGTACTTTGCATATCTTCTTGTTTCACTCCTTTTTTCTTTTTAGGGGTAATTAGTTTTTATTAGATTTTGCAAAAGTACCAGTCTGCAAAAGGACAGATATTAGAAAGAAAAGCAAAACCCTGATTCCTCAACTCAGAAGGTTTGAGAGGCACTGTCCTGGAAAACCCTCATGCAGAGCTGAAAAGGGCTCCTGAGATCTGCCCAGCAGGCATCTGCTTGAGAACATGGACTTCCTGCTCACCCTACCTAGAATTCTTTTTAGTGGTATTTTAAGAACTTTATTATTTGCAGCACAAATGAGGATGTTTGTACTATTAGCAAAATTGCAAAACCAAATTCCTATTTGGACAGAGAGTGAATAGATCTTCCTTGGGAAGGTCTGATGTCTCTCAAACATAAGTACATTTTCTGTGTCAAAGAGAAAAAATGATGGAGAGTGTCAAAACCTTTCTCCTGATGAAAAAAAGTACCAGTTTCTTGCCACATAGGCAACTTCCTTCAGTAAATTCTAAATATAATTCTTTTTCAATGATCTCATACCACTCTTTGCCCTGAAACCTTCCTTTAACCTCAAGCCCACGGGCACTCTTTGTCTCTTCAGAAATGATCTGAACGTTTTGGGGAAAATGCCATGCATTCTCATTCCTTTGTGTGTGAATCCCTCTCTCAACACCTCATGTGGGCTGATTGTTTTTCATAATGCCTCATGGTAGAAATCTCATTTGATAGTCTGCAGCCCACTTGTCTGGGGGCAAGAGATTTGGCTCAAGTCCATCCCAAAATTAATCTTTGGAGTTATTTATTTATTTGGTCGGTGCTGAAGCAACCAGTTATCTGGCATTCCATCAAGTCCCAAGTAATTTGTTGTAATTGACATCATCCTGAATCTTTGGAAAACTCTGAGATCCTTTTGCCCTATTTGAACATTCTGGAAAATGCAATCTGAAAGAGGCCATAATTGTGGAATGCCAAATTGTTATGGAGTCCCTGAAATCCAATGCTACTCTAGGAGGGACAGCAGACCTGAGTCCACATCCAAGAAGTGCAGCATTGATATGCAATTTGGCACAAAGAAGAAATATATTCTGAAAAGGTGCAAACCACCTTCTGGTCCTCCTCTTCTGCTTTCCTCTCTTGATTTCAACTTTGCCACCAGTTTGTTCTAGCCCAGAAAGCTCTGCAGTATTCTCTATGCTGGCACCTGTGAGGGCCAAAGCTAGAGAGATTCAAGCATTTTATTATTTAATTACATGAGTTGCTTTTAGAATTTAATTATACTAAAGAATTTTGAGGCCAGGAAGGGTGGAGAAGGAGAGAGCCCCATGCCCATTGGTAGAAATTGAGGAAAGTTCGTGGACATTGGAGCATAGAAGGAAATAAAGGTGGAAAGAGAGAATCTGAGAAACACAGTGATGAAGTCTTTTTAACACCCTGTTCTCCTTAGCGTTGTTCTTCCCAGCAACAAATGAGAAGATACCACATCAAATCAGATTTTTCCAAGTGTCCATGTATAGTGTTCAGGGATGAGTATAAAGAACCCAATTCCTTCCAGAAAGCAGCCCCCACACTCATCAGCCCAGAGCCCATAAATGCTAATTTCATATTTATTATTATAGTCAAGGACTTGACACATTCTACAGGTGTTCTCTCTTTTTATAAGAGTCAATGTGTTTTTATGGGATCCAAGCTACGTAAGTCATTTCACGTCATGGCACTCTGCTTTGGACTGTCACATTATAGAAGACAGTGACGATTTATTGTGTAATTTATATGTACAAATATTCACTCAGATGTGGCTAATTAATTCTTATTAAGCACTTCTATGTTTTAAAACTGTGCATCCTTTAGAGGAAGAATATTAACAGAATTCAGATAGGCATATGTATTTTTTCAAATGGCGAATGTAATAAATACCTGCAAATACACTAACCTACTACCGGTTTAGGGCAAAATTAGGAGCAAGTGTATGTATGTTATGACTCGTCTCTTTTTATTGCAGCTATTAACAGAATGATCCTTGGTTTTTATAATTTCCTTTCAGTTCTTTATTTCTGATGTGCATAATATAACGTGCATTTGGATTAAAACAGTGTACCTGATTTCAATTACATAAGGATTGGTGTATGATAATCTTTGGAATTATTTACATGACTCTGGAGATAGGGATGGGCTTTTGCAAAATTATTTGGCTGTTATCAACACGTTTATTCAGACTGTTTACTGGGAGCAGAAATCACAGTGGTTATAACATACCCCAGCCAGGAGAGTTGAATTTTTCACATTCATCAGGCTGTTAGCATTAGAGCAACACAGTTTCCTTTTAATCAGAGGAAGCATAAAAATAAAAGGTGTCATTACTGACGCACCATTAGTAATGCCTACGGAATCTGGAATCAGGAAGGTGTTACTTCCTCTGGAGCCAAGTCTGAGGTTTCCAGTTGGAAGGTGGTACATTTGATGGTGAAGCCGTCTGCCTGTGGATTCGTGTGAAACCATTTGCTGGGGAGGTTCAACTAGACTGGTTGAAAAATTAGATAATGGAGGGTAGATAAATAAGACCATGAGCGAGGTAGACAAGATAGCCCAATGGCTCAATTCCCTTTTCCCACTTAAGGGTCTGTGTGTATATGATGAATAAGGACCTCGCCTGCTCATCTTTGCTAGGTGCTCTTCTAAAACAGTTTGATGTGACGGCCAAAGGATAAATTGCTGCCTCAGGAAATGCTTTGTCTTTGACTGATGGCTGAATGGCTGGAAAATTAATTTCGCCCCTTTCCCTAAGTCATTTCAGCTTCATTCCTGCATTTTTCTGCTGGGAAGTATATAATTCACATTACACTTTAAAAATGCACTGACAACACGAATGTGGGGGCCAGCATGAACTGTTTTGGGAAAGAAGTTGTAGGCTGAGAGAGTTGCATTTTACATAATAGAATTAATGCTGTTGGGCCTGAACTATGCTTTCAGCCAGGCTCACAAATTCATAGGCTCTAGGGTTTGAGATTTTGAGTTCTTGATGAGTTTCTGCTCTGATACACCCCTCCCCCAAGTACTTATATGTGGCAAATCCTCTCTGCCCCCACCCCCAAATCCTAGTACAGCTATTCCCCTAGATAGCTACCCTGTCATCTCTAGGAAGAGGTGTAGTAAGTGGTTAAAATGACTCCAAATCCTGTTGGTACCACTAAATGGCTTTGTGACCTTCAGTAGGTTACTTAAGCTCTTTGTGTTTCAGTATTATCACCTGTAGAAGGGGAATCATAATAGCAATAACTCCCTCTGTCCTCCCCAGATCTCTTTTGTTCACTGTTATTTTCCCTTGTTAAGTACAACTTTTAAAACTCAACATATTTTACGATGATTTTTTCCTTTTGTAAGAGTGTACTACATGACAGCTAACAAAGGTGAAAAGAATGTGCACTGTGGTTTTTGCTGTTTCGAAGTAAATCAGAGATGCCATGCTTGAGACTTAGAAAGATAACCCTTGCTGGAAGGTGATATCTCAGCCCTTGCCTCGGTACGAAGACTGAAGTTCTGTTTCCTGAGTTTAGCACAAGCTGCAATATAAAAATGCTGGGTTCCCTCTCCCTGCCTCTCCTGATGTGATTGGCCTATTCCTGTGGTTATTCTGATATCATAATTTACAGCTCTCACCCTTAAGGATTAAAGCATCTTGGAACTTATAATAACTGACTCTTATGCTATATATTTGGGTTTTGGAAAGACGATAGTGCCGTGAAATTAAAAATCATATATGCACACACGTTTTTTAAATTTAAATTTTTGTGTGTGTGGAATGCTTTTATCAGAAACCTCCAAAACATGTTGACAATCTATATGGAAATAATCACGTAAAATACTACATACAGACTTATGACAGTGGACTTAAACTCCACAGTATTTATATAGTTGATTGAGTGCTAGTATATCAACATTTTAGATACCGTCAGAATCTACAAGAGGATGTGGGAGAGGTATTTTGCTTTCCAGAAATGTTGGGTACATTGTTTCTACTTATTTGACGTTCAATCCTCAAGTATTTCAGATTGGCCACAAAGGAAAATTTGCAGGAAAAGAGGATGTGAAAAAATCAGTAAAAGTCAGATCTTTCTGGTCGGGTAGATCTTAGTCAGACCTATCTGGCATTTTTTCATACAAAGAGAAAAAATATGGGAAAACAACGACCAGTTTAAGATTTAATCAGCAACTAGAACAGATCCCAAGATAGAGAACATGCTCAATAAATATTTGCTGTGTAAATCAATCAATGAAACAAAGTGTTTGCTAAGTTCAAAACAAACATGAATCATGTTGTTATCCTACAGAGAATCTGTTCTTATTTTAAAAGTTTAATGATTCACCTGCAATGAAATTTTGTTCTGAAGCTTCATTAAGATGTAGAAGCATGAAAATAATGACCATTTTTGAAAGAACCATATTAAAGTGTATTAATTGAGGAATATTATCAATAATCAATAACAATTGAGATAAAGGCTCATCTTTCATTATTTTTAACGTTCGTATAATATTTAAATTAGCAACATAAGCAAAACATTGTGAAGGGGATGTTTTTGCTGTCTGAAAGAATAGGCTTAAGTCTTCCGTTTCAAGGATACTATTTGTCCATGAAGCTCTACCATTAGGATTTATAACTGGTAGTTTACAAAGTATCACATGTACTGATAAAACAAATTATGATAATATTGTTTGCAAAATATTCTATATTCCAAATTTTTCATTAATGCAGGCTAGGCTTTGTCCAAATTAGTTAGAATTAGTGACTTGTTTTTAAAGTCAAGAATAACTTTTATTTGAATAAAAGTTGAAATCTTATGTTTCTGGGAAATTAAAAAGTCTGTGCTCAGTAAAACACATTGTGGTTAATTTTTAAAATCATACAGTTTAGCAATAGAAATGGCTGAATGGCTTTTTTCCCCGTAAAGTCCCCGATTTGTAGATAAACAGCCCATCCACAGCAGCGTTGCATAGCTAATGACTAACGTGTGGGAGTCGGTTAGAAGCAGCTCACTTTAATGAGGTTAATGCACATAATCTAATCACCCAGGCTGAGCAAAAAGCAGACAGATAGCATAGAGCCAGTGAGCATTTGGTTTCTGAATTATTCCTGTTTCTTTTTTGTATATACCAGAGTATCACTAAGTGGATGGCAAGCCCTTTCCCACTCTCCCCATCCTCTTCAAACTCAAGCATCCCATTTCCCCCAGTTAACTGACTGATGGGCCACAGGAAAGATGCTTTTAATGCAAGGTCAGCACAGGAAATTGTAAAGAGCCCCTCTCCATTGGTTGGGGAGCCTCCTCTCATCTTCCCCTTACCTAAACCTGCCTGGGAAGTCAGTCCTCGGAGGCAGAGGACACACAGCCTGCCTGCCTTCAGGGAGTCTGTAAGATGCCCAAGCCCTTAGCATTTTTCTTAGTCACTTTATCACTCTTAAAGGACTGATTCCAACGTAAAATCCTTTCAGAAATTCCTAGCATGATGAGGGTTGTTGGAAAAACCAGTTGAACTTCTTAATGAGGAAAACAAATACATATTTTAATGAGGTTTGGGGCAAGACCTCTTAGACTTCATTTCACTATTTGTGATAACCAAGGTGAGGGCAGAAAAATCTACTTTTGTTCCCAAAGTAGAAATAGATTTATTGTTTCATTGCTATATATATATATACACACACACACACTCATTGATAAGAGTCTTCAGCCAATACAGAAATCTAGCATGAAAAAAGAGTCATTTTACCACTCAGAGATAATGGTTAGTGTATTGGTATAAAAGTTTTCTGGGTTTTTCTATGGCTTTAAATTCAGATAATTATATAGTATTTTTAAAAAATAGGATCAGCCTGTACACACTATTTTTTAATGTGCCTTTTAACCTAATTTCTATGTGAACAGATAAAATTTTCATCATATTTTTTAATTGCTTCTCAGAGTTCTGCAGTATAAATGTACCATTTATGGTGAGCATTTAGGTAATTTCCAATTCTTCATCAATAGAAAGGATGTTCTTTTACATGTGTCTTTGTATACATATCTTTTTCCTTGTTATGAATACTTAGATTTGCTGTTGTGTTAAAGAGTATATACTTTTACAAATTTTGATGACTGTTGCAAAATTACTCACCCAAAAAGTTGCATCTTTTTACCTGGACACTAATGTATGTGAGTGCCCAAGTCCCCACACCCTTGAAATTCATACAGGTTTAAAAAAGAAGTGATGTTTTATGAATTCATAAAGACAGAAACTTAGATTAGAGGTTCCCAGGGGCTGGGAAGAGTGGGAATGGGGAGTTATTACTTAATGGGTCCAGGGTTTCTTTTGGGAGTGATGAAAAAGTCTTGGCGATGGATGGTGGCGAGAGTAGCACAACATAATGCCATTAATTGTGTACCTAAAAAAAGGTTAAAATGGTAGATTTTAACACATATAATCACAGTAAATAAAGTAATTTAAAAAAAGGAAGTGATGCTTTAGAGGGATATACTTCTAGCCTAGAGTTTGGGATCACCCAAAGCTTCACTTGGGTACCCTGACTGTGTTCCTGGATGCCAAAGAAGGTTGCCATCACCTAACCAGTGAATTCATTTTCTCACCAGCTTGTATAACTCAGGCGTCCCTTTCGCAGCCTACAATCGTATTTTAAACCCTCCTCCTGTGCTTTTCTCCCTTAGATTGAGGAAGATACTTGGCAGAAATACTACTTGGAAGGCGTCTCCAATGAAATGTACACAGAATATCTCTCCAGTGCCTTTGTGGGTCTGTCCTTCCCTACCGTTTGTGAGTAAGTGACCGATGCCCGTGTGCTGTTTGGCGCTCGGTGATATTTCACGTGTCCTTTGCAGGAAAGCCACCCCACCTCTGCAAGGCATGCTTGGGGCAGGCGACAATTGCTGAGGGTGTATCCTGAGGTCTGAACCGGAGGACCGCTCATTCCACAGTCCCTGCCTTAGGGGTTTCAGCTCATCCCACTCCTTCCTCCAGGCCTGAAAATCTCAGGCTTGACTCTATCATTTGCACCAACGTATTACCCACAGTTATCCTACATGTCTTGAATTATGCTCTTGTGATAGAGACACAGTTAGAAAGACTGGCATGAGCCCTCATCTCTGGGTTTATTAGGGCAAAAACACATCTTGCCAGCCTCTTGATGAAAGGCATTTTTAACTCCTTTCCAATCAAGTCGGATCATAAAGAGACATCAGAGAAGCCACTGAAATAAAACCCTTCAAAGTGCTTTCCCGGTTTTCTTAGGAAATGCAGAACCCAATGTGTAGAAGGAGATCTTGAAAAAGTCCTTAGCAATTTAGCCTCGACATGGACAACTGCCATGTTATACGGTCACAAAGCTTAATAGTGAGAATAATAAGGCCCCTCGAGGTAGAATAGGTGCTAGCCCATGAGGTGTGACTTCAGGAGCTCCCGATGTTACCAATCCCAAGAATCTCCCGTCATGAGGCAAGGTGATGCCCCAGATTCCCCACTGAGAATTCCGGTGTTGGGTTTAAGCCAAATAGGGGCTTTGTCCCTTATGAAAACATGAATTTCCTGGGAACAGTGAAACATTAAGCCTGATCCATTGACACCTTAGCAAAGGATAAACGCAATCACACTGATTAGAAACTGGGAAGAAGCAGGGGGGCCCTGGGAACCCACTGGGCCAAGGAGGAAAAGCAGTTCCCTTGTGCTCCCTGCCCACTCACAAACCATACCTTCCACCTTAGTTACCCAGGGATTTCCTAACAATATCCCACACTGAGTGGCTTAATACCACACACTCTTATCTTCTCCCATTTCTAGAGGCTGGAAGTCTGAAATCAAGGTGTCGCAGGGCCAGGTATCCCATTCCGTGCCTTTCTTGGCTTCCGGTGATGGCATTTCCTGTGTCAGTTCTCACGTGGTGTCCTTCCTTCTGTCCATCTGTGTCTAAATTTTCCCTTCTTACAAGGACACGAGTCGTGTTGCATTAAGAGTCCTCCCTATTCCAGCGTGCCCTCCTTTGAACTCGCTTAATTCCATCGGTAACAACCCTATTTCCACATAAAGTTTCATTCTGAGGTGCTGGGGAGTAGGACTCCGATGTATCTTTTGCGGGGATAAAATTCAGTTCATAACACGTCCTTGGGTAAGGGAGGTTCAAAGGTGCCTAAACAAAACCGAATTCCCTTTATCATAAAAGAGAGATTAGCCCTGGGGGCTCTTCGGCTCTTCTCCCCTGATGGTTTTCTGTTGCAAAGGCAGCAGGGGGGGTGGCGAGTGCTTGGTGGCTGTTTACCTGGAGACTCCTGTTGGTGACCCTGGCAGGTGCACTCTGTCAGTCCTGGGCCCAGACCCTGAGCAATCCAAAATGGTTTGTCTGTTTACTGAAATTTCTCACTCTGTCTCTAAGAGAACGTTTAAATGCTAAATGGTCTGGAAAAGTGAATAGGTAATTGATTCGGAAGGAGTTATTTTCTGAACATGGATGCCCTATTGTAACATCCTCGTGTTCCTTTCTTTGAGAGCTAGTTCTCCTTCTGCCGCACAAGTTCACTATTCAGAGGCCTTGGGTCACGGAACAGCAAGGCTGCCTCTGGGGATTTTTCTCCTCCTAACACACAGTGCTCTCTCGAAAGCCCCCTGCTCTTCCTGCTTTCCCTCTGCTGCCTTTACTCTGCTCCGCCCTGGTCAGTTCCTGTTTACCTGGAAGGCTGGGGCTGCTCCCCTAGAGGCAGGAACTGGGACACCCGCAGGGTAAATTTGATTCACAGTGTTTAATTTCATACAAATTAGTTGCCAGTATTTCACAAGAGTGATATTTAACATAAACCCTAGATTTGGAGTCTTTTGATAATACCATGTGGCAAAATAGGACTTGTATTTCAACCAAGCGCTAATTGGCTGAAACTGGGTAGTGGCCATGAAAGATGGGTTGCATATCCTCCCTTTCTATAGGGAAGGGGGTGGAACAGTCCCTTCCTGTCATCTTAAGCCAGGCCACGTTAGTATTTACATCCCAGGCCTGGCCCCGTAGGCGTGTGATGTGGCAACCCTGACCCACTGGTTGGCGGGAGACTTCGGTGGCCTTCAGAGGCAGCTCAAGTGTTGGATAGGAGTGCCTGCCGTGACTATTGCCAGTGATAAATTCCTGTATTTAGAGCATGTTCCAAGGAGGAGAAAATCCCTCCGACCCACCTTGTTGTCAGAGAATTTAGTATTTGTTCAGTCTGGCTTCTGGAATACAGAAGAATAAAAATGAAAAACAACTTCTGATGTGAGTGCGAATGTGTTCAACTCAAGTGCTATTATTCGTTTAACACAGTGATATAGCAGAGGTAGAAGTAATCAATAAAGCAAGGACATTTAATGAGATTTAGGAACATCCCAAAACATTGAAGCTCTCCTCAAGCATTTGATTATCTGGAGGCTTAATTATCTGTGTTTTCTACTTTAAATTAAAGAAAAGCCATAACTCAAAGTTACCAGCAATTTAATGATAACACTCTTCAATTCAGGTTAATTAAAGCACAGCCGTAATTAGAGTGTAGTGTTGTACATCACCGAGCTGGCGCATAAGTATTTTCATTACAGTAAGAATTGGCTATTCAATTTCAAGATGACATAAAGGATGCCAAAATATATTTTAAACTGGTTCATATAGGAGAGAAAGAATTGGGGGAATATTCTGGGTATAATAAAGCACAGATAAAATATACAGATTTTCAGAGCAGTTTCTGTAATTATATGCTGCACTAAAACAATATGCAGCCAATAATGTCTTAAACCATGAAAAGAAATACATTTGCTCTTCCCCTGGGTTGGCAGAATGCCTCCTTGCAAGGTGTTTGCTGCACGGGAGAGCTTGGAATTTTCTCAGAACCCGGGAGAGTCATTCCATAAGAAGATAAGGGGGTAGGATAAATGGGTGGAATTGGAGGTTGTTTTCTCAGGAGAACAGGAAGTTAAAAGGAAGAGAGGTAGGAGGGGTAGGAGCAAAAAAAATTTCAAACCAGAGAGATGATCTCTCTTCCCCAGCATTAGGGTCACAGCAGGCACGATCCTGGGCTTGTCTGCACTGTGTGGAGAAGAGGCAGCTTTGCCTGCTGTTCCCCCAAGCAGTAAATAATTTAGGCAAACTCCAAAATCATTTCACAATCTTTCATCTAATTTAATCCTCCCAACTGTCCTTTGAAGTTTATCTTGATATCATTATCCCTGTTTTATGACTGGGCTGAGACTCAGAGGAGTCCGAGGAGTTAGATGCTCTTTCCAGGGTCCCTAGCGGACAAGTTGTGGAACCAGGATTCCAATGCTGGGCCCTTCAGCTCCGGGGAGCGGCTTGGAGTAGGTGCTAGAGGAAGGTTGGCTGCTTAAGGGTCTCGAGGGGAACGTGTTAAATGGAGAGGTTTCTAGGTTCTGTCTATGGGGTAAGGCCTAAACATCTGCAGTTTGTTTTTCACAAGCAAGCCAAGAGATCCTGATTCAAAGGAACCCCCACCTGATCCCAGCCCTCCATACCCCACTCTGGAATACCCTCCTCTCCTTACCCACTTTAGGCCCCTTGGAACGTTTCTTCCTGATTTCAGCCTAATCATAGAATGACAGATGGGGCAAATCTTCAGAGGTCCACAGCTAATGTGATGATTTGGCCTGTTGCCTGAGCTTTCTCCCCATCATTCCTACTTCTCGTATATTTGGCATTCTCCAAGGATACAGGAATGGGTCGAATGCTCAGCCACACCAGGCAAACCCCTGGCTGCCCCATTCACCCAAGACCTAATCCAAATTGTTATAGGAAAAAGATGTGGGGCACCGAAGCGCTTTAATTCTCTCCATCAGGATGCCACTAGGGATTGTAAGAGCAATTTTAGCCTGGTGAGGACGGATTCGCGCCCATTGCGAAGACGTGCGGGGGAAGAAAGGGCAGTTCAGGATGCGACCCTCAAAGATAGCTCTTAGCTGTTGAGGGTCATGGTGGGTACGCCCTTTACCTTCCCCAGGAGGCCCATAAACTATTCCTTCTAAGGACCAGCAACTCCTGAGACCTCACCCCTTGGCTTTGAGGAGTGGGCTTGCCCTGGGGCCTGTATGACAGTAAGATCAAGGTAAAAGGAGCTTTGGGATCTGAAGTAGTGAGTGCCATGTGCTGTTATCTGAACACTGGAAAACCACCTGCTCCGCGTTCCCTCCCACTGCTTCCCTCCTCACGGTGCAGGTGGTGGAGTTCAGGCCTGCATGAAATTAGAGCAGGCTGTGAGGCCATGCTTGCCATTAAGGGGCCCTATTTTCGAGCAGTTCCCCCAGTAGGGTGCTGCGTGATGTGCAGAGTGTGAGCTGTGGAGTCACAAAGGCCTGCAGTCCAACCCCCAAGTCAGCCGCTTACTGGGTGTGTGCTTTTAGGTAAGATACTTGATTTCTGCCTATCTCCTTTCTTGGACAATTACCAGCTGCCTGACCTTGAACCTGGTGCTGACCCTCAGTTTTCTCATCTCTGAAACAAGAATGGCATTACTTATCTCTTGACACTAGTGGATGTCCATTTTCTCTCTCCCTTCCTCCCCTCCTTCCACGATTCCCCTATCCTACCCCATCGAATGTAATGCAAGCACCAAGGAAGAAAGAAAATACATTGCAGAGTTTCCAAGTTAGGTTTACACTTACTCTTTAGTAAATTCTCCCATCGGTCCATCAATTGACCAGATATTTAATGAACTTTGGGATTTGTGCCATTGTGCCAGGCAACATGAAACCACCTTTGGAGAAACCTGCAAAGATCACTGACAGTACTTACAAATGCCAAGGGAAGGCCACTGGTTCCCTATTCTGGCTGCCCTCAGAGAGTTTACAGTTGGCGGAGGGAAATACTACCCATTGTCAGGGAGAGATGAGTGCCCACTGATAAGTGCACACGACTGGAGGAGAGATGGAGAGAGTTATGGGGGGAGCACTCTATAGGCTGGGGTTGGCTGTGGGGGGGCTCCCTGGAGGAGATAGCACTGGAGCTGTGCCTTGGAAAGAGGCTAGGATTCAGATAGGGGGTAAGGAGGGTAGAGTCTATTGTAAGTGGAAGGAAACCAGAAGGCTGAGAGTTAAAGTACCGCCTAGTATACCCCCAATGTCTCTTTGAGACTTTTCTGACAAGAATAAATTGGTTCCCCCTTTACATGGGACAAAGAGATGAAACAGGTTGGTTTTGACATGCTATGTTCTAAAGGGGCAACAGTGATAGTGTTTCTATCAGGAGAAACAGCAGATGTGAAGATGCCCTCTTCTGCCTCCAGGTAAGAGAGTGGGGCCTGAGGAGAGAGGAGGGAGGCTGGAAGGGTGGGGAGGAGGAGACCATGGGTTCAGCAGTGGGGCTGCTGCAAGAACGCGGAGTTCCGGGTTCTGAACCTCACAGTGAGCCTATTAGTCAGTCATTCATCACTTGCAAAATATAAAAGCTTAATTGTATCAGGTTTTACAGCTCAGAGGGGATTAGGGCAAAAGATGTATTTAAAATATGGTTCCTCTTTCCATCCCTCTGCAGCTAATGGGGCAGTTAAAATTCAGATTTGATGTGGAGCAGTTAATGCCTCGGTACTAGGATAACTCCAGTCAGATCAGGTCTGCCCTGGCTGTGCCGAACAGCAGGCGTCTGTCCCCAAGCCCAGGTGGGACTGTGGACGTTTCTGTGCTGGTTTAAAACGGGGCCGGGCGAATCCTCCATCTCCCGGCCACCTGCATTCAGTGCCCCTACAAATTCTGAAAAACGTGCTCTCATCCTGTGTTGTTTTGCATGGACATGTCGTTGAAATGCAGCTGCTTGAGGAAACAGCACTGGAAGTTTAAGACCACCAGAGAAAGCCAGGTCTCTTGCCCAGTGAAAACGATGGCTAGTTTAACTTGAGTTCTGTGAAATTATTAGTTTTTTTTAGAGTAAAACGTCCGGATTTGAAAGTGGAGCAGAAAGAAACCAGGCAGCTCTGATTTTTAGAGGATAGATTTCTTTAATCTGGCTGCAGAAATGAACATTTTATGTGAGACTATATGGAGAGGTTTAAATCTCATCTTCCTCTCAAAGGACCAGCCCAATTCATCACGGTATTTTGGGAGTGTTGTGATTAGGACTGGATGTATAGGAACACAGATGTGAATAAAATATTTATGATGATTTCTGCTATAGGGACCCAGAAGGTGGCCAATAATTCTTCTCCTTGCTACTGAATAAACCAGTGACCATGAACTCTACTGAAATCCTTAATCACAGGCTACAGCGGCAGATCCGAAATCCATCCAGGAGGAGTCAGGGTGGCAGTCAGTTGGAAATGGGGTGGATGATAGGGATTTGACTTGGTGCTGAGTACACATAGCAAACACAGTTTTTATGCACATTTTACATTTCTGATGAATAATAGCAGCAAAGCTTTCTAAAGATGCATTAATTCATACATTAGGCAAATGCTAATTATCCATATGAAAGAATGTAATTATTTTTAAATTCGGGTGTCTTACGTGTGCCAGTGGAGATATTGTGTGTGTGTGTGCGTGTGTGTGTGTGTCTGGGATGAGGGATGTTCTACGGCCTTCCCACCCCACCCCTTATCAGCTGTTGGGAGATGAAGCTTTAACAGCATCTTCATGCACACCTTCAATGACTTCGGTGTTTCTGGTGTGACTCTTATAAATCCCACTGTTTCAAATGTTCTTTAACTCCATGTTTCCATTTCGAGGGCCTATCTCTTTAAATCCAAGCTCCTCATTGTAAATCTATTTCACACTAGTCCCCTGATTCTAAAGATATTAATGTGCGTATATGTGTCGGCCAGGTCCCCCAGATAACTGGAGGAGGGCTGCAGGTTCAGGGTAGCTGGATTTGGAGGGCATGATACAACTGCCTCCTCTGTCCTCATCCATCTCTGAGGTCAGTCGTCCTTTGCAAATATGCCAAACTGCATCTTTGCATACTCTTCCCAAACATGTTAGGAGGTGCAGGTGCAAACCCTATGATAGGTTTCCATGCTTAATACACACCAGCAAGTAATCTTTCTAGTCCAGAGGACTGATTTAATGGCAAGAACAATTTATTTCACTCTGGGTAGGTAGAAACAGTTGGACTCTATTAAGAGTCTTTGTTCAGGAACATCTTGGTTGAAACTACTGTAGTTAACAGATGATGATGGCAGTAAAAAAAGGGGAGGGGGTTTTTGTATAATGTCATCGTCAAATTTGGTAGACTTCTACTTAATAATTATCAAGAAAGCAATCTAACTTATTACAACAGTTTTATTGCAGATTGCTGGTTTAAGACCTTTTTGTGACAAGTGGCATTTTTCTCAAAAAAGTTAGTTGTTTCTATTACCCTGTAATTATTTTTGCAACCAGGCATTGGACATATTGGGACATTTTATTTTAGAAACCAAGAATTAAATTCTTGCTAAGTTATGGCTGATATTACCCTGTTTATCGCATTGGGAAGGCTTTACTACTTCTCTCTGAAACCCTATTTCACCTTACCCTGTGTACTAAACCTACCCCAGCCCTGCATACACTGAAACATGGTAAGCTACCTCAGCCAGAAGAGTGACTGTTAAGACTGAATGTTATAAAGTCCATTTGCTTTGCAAAAACCAGTGGTGTTGAATGATGCAAGTAGATATTTAACACCAGATCATCAATTCTGGGTAGTTTGGAGGCATATCCTTGGGAATGAACCCCATGTAGGAGAATTTATATAGAGTCCCGAGGTTAAATTCGCATCAGTATCTTACAGTTGGGTTTGCACCTTGGCAGAGTGGATTGACAGCAAAAAGTAGATTTCCAGATCGTATCACTACTATTATTCCTTTCTTCATTTGTCTTTTCCAATCTCTGCTTCTAACAAACAAGACAGTTTAAGAGGCATCTTGTTTCATGATTCTATATTCTCTTCCAAGCCTTCTTTGCCTACACTTTCCTAGTTAAAGTAGAAAGCCTTCTTTGCCTACACTTTATCTTTTGTCCATTCTTCTAACAATTCTGAGATTCTGCCGCCCCCCCCCATTCATTCATGCATGTATTTAACAAGAATTTGTGGAACATTTTCTATTTGCACTTTGCAAAATGCCAGAGAGAGCAAAGCATGCTTCCTACAACTGGAGAACCTCAATCTAGAGTAAACCCTGTTTACTCATCTTGGTCTGCTCTCTTCTACTGGACCTAAGAAGAGGCTGTACCTCTGCTGCAGGCTTAAGCCCAGGATCCTGAGATTGGCCAACACTCTCTGGCAGAGTCTAACAAAAAAGTATGATTTGAACTCTTACAGGGGCTGTCATAGTTCTGCTTGCAATATAAATCGGGATTTATTACTTAATATTTGTGTTTTTCCAACATCCTGCCAGAGCAGGAATTAAAAACATAGATGCATGTAGGTAGCAGGCAGTTAGCAACAAAGAGTGAAGAATGAGGAGGTTTGAGATAATTGGGAGTGGTGCAGACTGTGGCAAACTGGAGAGACGTGTCCCATCCATGTAAATGCTTTGCAGCTGGGTCCAGCATGACCATATCTTATTTTTGTCATTTTTATATGAAATCGACTGTTGGCATCTAATTCCATTTCTAAAACATTGTCTGAGCCAAACGAAACACGTCTGTATGCTGGGCTTGTGGCCACCACTTCAGTTCCTCTGTTTGTATGAGAAGAATCTGTGTGCTTACTGGATCTGGCATCTCAGACACTTGATTTCCACTTTTGGCTTTTCAGTGTAAAAGCGATTTGACCTTGAGCAAGTCACTTACCCCTCTTTGGACCTCAGTTTGTCTTCGGTATATGAAGGGTAGGACCAACCAATTCTGAAGGTCCTACATCTAAAAACCTATGCTCGCTGCCATGTTTGCACATGTTCACTCTGCTGACATCCCTTTGTCCCCCTCCTGTGCTGCTCCTTTGCTCACTGTGCAAAGGCTTCTCTTGGGTCAAAAGGCTTCTTAAAAAGAGGCTCCTATAATGCACACTGGAATCACCTTAGGCAGGTATGCATTTGAAAGGCATGAAGTTATGGATTTAAAGCTGGAAGAAGACCCAGATCTGCTGGTTCACTCCCTAACCTGGAAACTGAGGCCCAGAGAGGTTAAGGGGCATGGACAATGCTGCTTGATTTTATTGACTTTCCTGCATTTGGAAGATCTTTTCTGTTTACATCTAGCTGGCAAATAGTATTGTAATAGCTAGGAAGGCATAATTCACCGTTATAATTTCTTCCTGTCTCCTCAGAACTGTCAGGACCATTGAAGCAATTAATCCTTGATCTTTTGAACCACCCGAGTCCCAAATTGGAGTGGCTGTTGCTCATTCATAGGGTATCAGGAAATTAGCCTTTCCATGATCCCTGCTAAGTTAAGACCAGCCTTCTCCTTGATCTTTTGACATTTAGCTACTATTTACTTTAGAAAGTAGTTGCTTAATTTGGTAATTTGGTTCAATAAACATCACATAAGCTATCTGATTTTTATATATTTTTAAACAATTTAAGCTCCAGAAGTAACAGCTCCATAAAGGGTGCATGCTAGCGGTGCTCCATGGGACATAAATTAAGAAGGGCACTTTTCCAAAAGCTGTAGTTGGATATGTGGGTTGGTGTTTCAGCAAGCTGCATAATCAGCACAAAGCCCAGGTCATTAGAGTCTGCTGGCAGGAATCAGAAAACCTGCAAATTACTAGGCAAGCCCAAATTTGCTTGGATGGAAATGGTCCTTTGAAACCTGTTAAAGGCAATGCTGGGGGACCAAGACCCCACATGTAGGAACGAGCAGTGGGCCCCATTCCCCCTGGAGAGCATGAGGTCTTCCGCCAGCACCTTCCCTGAAAGCACACACACATCCCTGTATCCAGCAAATGTGATTATGCCGCTTCTCTATTTAAAACCAATTAAAAGCTTCCCGTTGGGAAGCGGGTGTGGCTCAATGGGTGGAGCCCCCGTTTACCATATGGGAGGCCCGGGTTCGCTTCCCGAGGCCTCCTTGTGAGGGCACGCCGGCCTGAGCGGTGCGGTGGGCTGATGCAGCAACCTCACGGCAGGAAGCGGGTGTGGCTCAATGGATAGAGCACCCCTTTGCCATATGAGAGGCCCTGGGTTCGCTTCCCGGCGCCTCCTTGTGAGGGCAGGCCGGCTCGCGTGGCGCCGTGGGCTGATGCGGCAAGACCTCACAGCAAGGGGGAGATAAGCAGACACGGAAAAGACACGCAACGAATGGACACGGCAACACAGGCGGCAAG
>JAQZBX010018173.1:0-12904 GCA_029593785.1 Cabassous unicinctus | reverse complement strand
TTGCACTTACTGTTTCTACTTCTTAGAAAGCTCTTTCCCCAGATCTTCTCATTGCCTGTGTTTACTCATCACACACCAGTGTTCTCTGTTCCAGCATTCAGTTCTTCCGAAAGGCCCTCTCCTGGACCATCTCAACTGACTCACCCCTTCCCAGTCACTCTTTATCCTTGTAGATTGTTTTATTTTCATGTAGCACTTGTCATCATCTGTAAAAGTATTATTTATTCACGTGTATATGCGTATTGCGTATGTCTCCCAATATAAGGTAGACTTTATTGGGGGCAGAGATGTTGTATATCCACGTACTAGCTGGAAAGCACGGGCTTTCTGAGCTTATGAAATAGAACAATAGAAGTCTGAATAACTGGGCTAATCTCTCCCTCTTAAGGATATTGTGAGGATTAAATGACAACACCAAGGCCCCAACCTGCAACCCAGCACCTACTCCCGTTTACAATGCTGGAGCTAAATAGCCATCAATTCAGTTCTCAAGCTTTTTATTCTCAAAAAAGTACTTGTCTTAGTATGCTAGGGTTGCTATAAGAAATACCACAGGCTGGTTGGCTGCAATAACAGAAATTTATTGTCTCACAGTCTTAGAGGCTGGAAGTCCAAAATGAAGGTATTGGCAGGCCCACGCTTCCTCTGAAGTCTGTAGGTTGAGATCTACCACCAATCTCTGCCTCTCATCACATAGGAATCTGTCTCTCTCTCGCACTACTCCTGTGTCCAAAGTCCTCTGATTATAAGGACCCTAGTCAAATTGCATTGGAGCAGGGAAGAAACCTTAACTAATAACATGTTTAAAGATTCTGTGTGTAACTGGCACATCCACAGGATGGGGAGTTAGGGCTTGAACATGTGTTTGTGGGGAGCGTGATTCAGTCCATAACAGTCCTAAAAATATAAGTGATACGTTGTAGAAACTTATATAATATACATTTTGTTTTGGTTAGCTATTTATATAAGTATATAAATATGCATTTTCACCTAAATTGTATCATGTTATTTATATTTTTGTATCTTTTTACAAAATATTTGTTGATCTTGTATCTTGCAATATTCTTCAAAAAGTCACTGTGAATGCTGCAAAAAGACCGTATCATACCATATTTTATTTAGCCATGGCCCTATTATTGGAAATTTAGATTGCTTTCAGTTTTTTCACCCAGTATAAACATCATGATCCTGAACATCTTTGTGCATACATCTTTTACTGCAGCTAGCTCTTATTATTTTCTTAGAATTGAGATCTATACATGGAAATCATTTGTTTATTGAACTTCTCTTTATCAGTGGTCCTATGACCAGCACTATAGAGAATTCCAAAGAAGTCCAAAGCCCTGGAAGAAGTTGCTCTGGTTGAGGAGACAGAGTTCAGATGCATGAAACAATAGGGAGCAACCACAGCCAGTAGGAATTTGACTAAGGGATGAATTATGTGGTTACAAACCAGGTGCTGACGGAGTTCTGAGAATAGAAAATTAGAGGGTAGCAGTAGCTGGAGAAGACCCCTGTGGAAGGTGGTGATTAGACGTGGGCCTGGGAGATTGGGGAAGGAGGAGAGGAGCAGCCTTCCAGGTCCCGGCCGTGGCTGTGGTCGCAAGCACCAGCCCAGGGGGTGAGGCAGCTTGGATAGGGCCAGGCGTGCCTCTGCCACAGTCATGTGCAGGACAGTTACACAGAGGCTAAGTTTTATTACCGTCATTCCGCACGCACAGAACAACAATTTGAGCCATTTGTACAAAAGGCCGAAATGGAATCCAAATAACAGGTCCAGCTGCTCCAAGTATCTCCCTCCCCCTGCAGTTAACATTTTACTACCCAACCAAATAAGTAATGAATCTGGCCCAGAATAAATCCCCAGACACAAATCCCTGCTTGGGGTCTGTGTCTCGACATCCAGACCTGAGTGCAATTTGCGCTTTGAACGTTCAGTGCCACATCACTTGAGAGGAATCTGGTTTAATGGGGAAGATGGCGAGGTGTCGCTCGCACCCCCCACCCTCTCCCCTTGGCACAGTGGCTGTGGAATGAGGGTCCTCTTGGATAATGACCACATTAGGAGATGGAAAGGTCATAAGAGTGTTTGGTATGTGGTTCTGGTCGTTGCGAGCACTGACTGGGGGGGTCTCTCCATCTCATTGCAGGCTGTGTTTTGTGAAACTCAAGCTCCTAATGATAGCCATTGAGTACAAGTCCGCCAACCGAGAGAGCCGGTAAGTTCGCTGCGACCCAGCTGCCGTCTGGTATTTAGGATGGCGAGAATGCATTCTCCAAGCGTTTTGCCCACTCCTTCTTTCTTGAGCATTGCTTATTTGACGACGGCACATTTCAAGGTGTGTTTAAGTGGACGCTAGCCTTGCAGCCCCAGCCTTGCTGGGCATTTCAAGAGTGTTTCTTTTTTGGGGGAGAAGAATGAGGCATCCAAATCTCCACTTGCTCATGCCAACTTGCACGTTCTACCCTCTAAGCATTTTACCAGGGACCAGCCCTGTCCTGGAGCTCTTTCATACTGCCCTAAACAAAGAGCGGATGGACTCTGGCCTCCATTACAGCAGGCACGGGGCAAAGCCGTGATGGGAGACACCAAATCTCTTGATAGCCAAATTATCAGCAGCCTACTGTGTACTGTATGTATATGTGCTTCTCCCAGTGCAACCCAAATCCAGGTGGCAGAATATCAGCTTCATGTAAATTATTCTGGAGAGGGAGGCTCAAAGGCAGGAGCTCTCTTTATTTATTTATTTTGTACTTAATTATGTACAAATCAGACCGAGGAGGGACTGGGTCTGCCTGGTGTAGATAACACCCCAGTCAATATATGAGTTCATCCAGAAAGAGGGGACATAACCACGTTAACAAGGAAGTCTGTTGATGGGGTACTTTGTGCATTCCGGATAAAAGGGAGATGATTTTTGTTCCCCAGTTCATACCAGTAGTTTTGGAAGAAAGCTCATTGAGAGATGTCTGGACCTGTGTCCTCTGAAAAGACACACACAGTTCCTTGCTCCAGTAAATAAGCCTTCCTGCAGATGCCCTGGTGTAGCGTGCAGCTACCCTCCCACGTAAGCCTTCCTGGCTGCCCTGCATACTGAGCAGTGTGCAGAACAAGACTGGAAGTTCTCTGGTTCCCATAATTGCTGAGGTTCCTGCTATCATCACCGAGTTTTCATCATCCGAATGAATGAGCCAATAAAGCCAGATTTCCAAATGTACAGTCTGTGTCTCTATGACAAAGAAAACAAAACACTGGATGGTAAACAAGCCAATCCAATGTTTTCTATAATCTTTAACCACCAGATCAGATTGCTCACAAAGCCAATCTGATCATATGTTAAGCTATTTTGAAAATCCAAATCAACCAAAAGGCAAAGCATGGTAGATTTGGTGGCCACACGCAAGACCTGGCCGTAGCTGTTAATAAATATGTATAAAGATATACATTTTTCTTTTTCTGTGCTGGCAAACTGAAGAGTATTATCTGCAGAAAACTGCAGACCCTAGCTATTTCCTGTTGAAGAGATAAACCGAAATTTGCTGGATTAATGTTTGCACATGTTTTTGCCAATACTCACCTGTGTAGGGGGAAATGTGAGCTCTGGGTTTTTGCAAATGATATTCTTCATGTTGCCAAGTCAGTAAATCTTTGTGTAACTCAGTGTTTTCTCTTTATCTCTTTTGTGCATCTCTCAAAAAAGTGTCATGGTGTGGGTGGTGCTGATGCTGGCCAGTGTTTTTCAACCATTCTGGAAAAAATTCATGGCAGGAGCCTGCACTGAACCTTGACCATCATCTCCCACCTGCCATCTTTTGGTCACGTGGTGGGGGCAGGGAGTGAGGCTATTGATGGCTCAGTGTGAATCCACTGTCACCTTTCTAAGAAAGATAACTCAAGTTTTCCCTGAAGACACAGTGTTTTCTTTGATGGACCCTCTGGTTGATTTGTAAATCTGAGATGTTTTCAACAAAGCCATATTTATAGATCTAGTTTATTTTTTTATTTTTTTATTTTTAGAAAAAGGTAAAAAAAGAAAAAACCCTCATTTGGCTTTGTTTTGGCTTTCTGTGTGCAATTGCCAGCTTTACTCTCAAATGCGGCTTGGTCTCGTTGTGGAAGCACATTGGTTCTTGTGGAAAAAGGTGTGTTTGAGGGAATGTGGATCATGCCTTTGAGAAAACATAAGTACTTATGGAACATAATATCCATGTTAAAGCAATCAAATTTGTTACCCTTTTTGAGATAATAATTTTAATTTTTCTTTAAAAATTTCCCGTTTCCTTTTCTCTCACATTTTCTAAGTGACCGGGTGTTTAAATTTAGAGAACTCTGCTTCTCCTTTTCACCCCCTTGCCTCCCGCCTGTGTTTAACTGCCTCCCCTCTTGTTGGTTTCACGCCATATTACTGTTTCCACGCTTTTCTGAAAAACCTTGTTTTCACACACATCCTTCAAATAATTTGAAACAAAGCTTTTATTTCTTCTTTCCTTATGGTGTCAGTCAATTTACTATTAAATTGTTTGATTTTTCAATTCTTTTCTTGTCGTTTTGCAGAAGCCGAAAGCGGTATGCACTCTTCGTTAACTTTCCTTCCAACTTCCACCCTCAGTCTTCATTCCTAACCACAGGACTAACCATTTGCCAAGAATTCAGGAAGATAACACCTACTTCTTTGAATATATATATATATATGTATATATACACTCAATATATATATATATATAATCCCATTTCTTTGTCTAGTAGATATATAAATACATATATGTATATTATATATGTATATTTATATACAAACCCCTCTCCAACTAGAGGACATAAACATCGAAAGTAGCATATTGCCGTTCTCATTTGATTTGTTGATTCTCTGGGATGACGCACTAACTTCTTTGCAGGAAACCTAAAAATGGGAAAGGCACAGTCCTGTTTTCAGTCATGGCAGCAATGATGGGAAGACATGCTATTAAAGTTGAAAAGGAGGACGTTTCTCTCCAGCCCTGTGTCTGTCTCTGTGTTGTCCAGCTGTGTCCTTGGTGTTCACCGGACTCTGTGGTGCCATTTTGTCCGCATCCCGCATCCACATTCCCAGTGATCTCCGCCTCCCTCTGTCTGGTTTCCAGTTTGTAGAGCAGACTTCATGTCCTTTTATCCACAAAACAGAGACCAAGCCCTTACACTAACTTTTTAAAAATATATACGCTTATTTTGATGATGACATTTTGGTCACTTTATTTCTTGGCAGTACTCAGTAGAAACTTAAAACACTGCTATTAAACTGCCAGATTATGACATTTAATTTACTGAATGAGTACTGTTTATTGAGACAAACTCGTGGCTTTTTGTTTTCTTAGTGTGTGGGGGCATATTTCTTAATGTGAAGTATCTCAATTTCGCCATGCAGATTCACCTGTTTTGCTGCTGTTTTGTGTTGCATGAAGCATGACTAAATCCTCATCACTTTTTTTTAAAAAAAACAACACCTTTTTTGGGTTAATAGTTTCAGCATAGTTTTTCAATAATGTGTTCTCTAAGACAGTATTGTTGAAAACATACTATTGAGATGCCTATTTGTTCACTGTGCCAAAGTTGATCTTCTCCGTGTCACGTGTTTGTATTTGTAATTGTGTGTGCGTGCGTGTGCAGGTTCGTCTGGAACTCTTTCCAAAGTCAGACTCTTCTGTGATTCTTTGAGTAGATGTGTGAAAATAGAGGTGGCTTCCTGTCAGTTTGGTATTATTGATATGATCCAACTGCGAGAAGTTACTGCAACACTTTGTATCTTCAAAGGTCCACAGTGGTTGCACCTCTGCTGTTGGCTTTTGCCTTTGAGTCCTTTTATCTTGTGGTGAAGGCATGTTGTGATGATATAGGCATGACTTGTCCCTAAAGTAGGGCAGAATGTGGCATGGCTTGCTCCCAGAACCAAATAGCCAGCCTTCTCCTTCCTAGATAAACTCTCTCTCCACCAGTCCCACAGGACTAATATTTTCCTGACAAGCAAAATATATTCCAAAATGCCATCTCTAAAATTATTGAGATGGATTCGGGATGAGCAAGTCCTTCCCAATATGGCCCAATAGTGGCTGTTTGAGGCTTGCAAACTGGGAGCAATCTTTATTGTACTGTCTCTGTGTAAGTGAACTGGGCTTGAGCATACCGATGCATGGATTATGTAACTGTGTCTCCTACATATATCCTATAAGTAAATGTCCATGTCTAGTTGTATAGGACTGTAGCAACAGGGAGTATAAAGTCCAAAAAAATGAAAAGCTCCAGAAAGGTGATAAGATTTGGGGTTACTCTGGGCACTGTCCTAACACAGCCCACAAATTACAGTACAGTTGAATTCCCTGAGAAGGGGACACAATTGTCTTAAAGTCCCTCTCGATGGTAATTGTATACGACCTGCTCTGATCAAGAAGGTCACTTTACAGCGTCTTAATTCATCTTGGTTCATGTTTGCTGGATCTAGTTAATGAAGTCCCATTAGCTTATTAGATGCAAATATAATTATCACATCATCAACCTCAAACTATATAATAATGTGAGTGGTGATTTTTTTTTAATTGCTTGAGGGGAATGGTACATTGCACCTACCAAAAGTGGAGGAGGGAGGAGAGAGGTACACACCTATCACATTTATCCATAATAGGAAAACTTTTTAAAAAAATTTGTTTCAGTCGAATTACCAATCGTTGATTGCCTCCAAAAACAGCAAATAAGTATAGTCTACGATGACTGAGGAAGGAATTGCTAGATGTTGCACAGATGTTATACACAAGTGGTAGAGAAAAGGGATGAATCATTCCCCCCTCCACCCCCCACTTCACCCCAGTCCTCCAACCTGACTTGAGTTCAGCAAGAGATACATAGCAAAATGTGATGCAGCTTGAGAGCTGGTGGTATGTGATAGGAAATATTTCCCTGTCAGACTGACCCCTGGTAGCCATATTTCCCTGTCAGACTGACCCCTGGTAGCCAGTTCCTTGCAATTGTGTTTTATGTTTAGGAACAAATATCTCAGTCCTCAGTGAGTATTGTTTTCAATATTGAAACCAGTTGCTCCAACTCCCCAAGCAGCTAGCTTTTTATATATTTCTATATTTACGTATTTATACTTAATGCCTCTGGGAGATTGTTAGTGGTTTTTTGTTGTTATTTTTGTGTGTTTTTGTTGTTGTTGTTGTTGTAGTTTTGCCAGCCCACTAGAAGAGGTGTGGTGTCTCCTATGGCAGGCTGATGAGAATTGCAGCTTGGTCTTTGAAAGAACAGCTGGTACTACATTTTTTCTTATTAGAGAGGAAAAGGAGACATTTTGGAATGGAAACCAAGGACTTATGTTTTTCATTAATTTAACAAATAGTTGAAAAGTGCCTATTGCTAAGCCTGCTATTATGAGAAACTCAAAGGGAAATAAAACATGATCTTTTTTTCACCCCTCTATTCAATTTTGGGTTCTGTGGAAAACATGTATGTATTTGCTCTATATAGAGGATGAAGAGCTAAAGAATAAATCTAGGTACAAAAATAGTGTGAGAGCAAACGAAAAAGAAAGGGCAAGTATCATTGGGGAAGGGTTCCCACCAGCCCTGTGCCTCCAGCTGTCACTGAGTGTTTTCAGTTGAAATTAGCAAGGTCATAGAAGAAAGAGGATAATTTTTATGTTTCTTGATATGAGGGAAAGCTCACCCATGCCAAGAAGATGTCCCTACTGGAATTCTGCTAATTGATAGATGGGCTTTTTTTCTTAGAGGTTTTCTTGATTCCTCACATGACACATTTTGAAATGTAACTCTGATAATCTAGTGAATTAGACAAAGCAGGAGCCACAGAACTGATTTAAAGTGGTCCACGGGAAGAGAGACTTTTGGCAGTCATAAGAACCAAACAGACTTGACATTGGATATTCTTTTTAAAGAGATCAAAGATCTTTGGAAAGATTTACATATTCACGTTAGGAGGTCAGTAACAAATTCTGAAGGCAGTAGGCACTTTGCAGAAAAAACAAAGTTACTTCTGACTAGAATCCTTATCTTTTTTATGTTTTTAAGAGGAGAAAGATTAATGCTTTATTTAAACTTTCAAGATTTGGAATGTGGATGGAAGACTCAATGTCCAAAATATGAAAAACAGTAATATGTTGCCTCCAAGAGCCTTTGAAACTTTGTACCCTTACACGGGGAGTATTATATGCAAGGTCCCCTAGGAACAGGGGCACATGCTTCTTTAAATATATGAGCCGAATCCAGAACAATGAGCATCTTTATGTATCTTGATTTCTTTCACTTGTTATTCTCAAGAGCTGGCTCATTCTTTGGATTCCACATCCGAAAGTCTGCCTTAGCCTTATCCAGATTTGTACAAATGGTGCTGCCTTAAAACTCACATAGAGATGATTTAAACAACTCTCACCCCTGTCCAAAGGGAACAAGAGGGCATCACATAGTCAATTATGTCATCAGAGATGCTCTCAGGGCCTTACACAATCAGCTTAAGGAACAGGGAGACACTCTAGTGTGTAGCCAAAAGTCAGTCCAAATTAGCCCATCTCCAGATGTTGTGCAGGGATAAATGTTTCTGATACTGTAGTCAGTAAAAAGGTCTTTCAGTGCCAATGGGTTACCTCTTGGGTAGCTTATTAGTGCCAAGGACAAATTGGGGTTCTGTGATACCGTGAGATTAGTTGCTCTTGGTCTAGTTTTTATCATCACTTTGCTTACATAACTAATTGTTTACCATGTATTAAGAACCTACTCTGTGCCAGTCACTCAGCACAGAGACTCACTTTAGTTCTCCCCATATTACAGATGAACAGAGTGATGCTGAGCTGCATCGACCCTGAGGCTTGCATGCTTAACCAAGGTCGTTGGTACACCTGAGATTTGAACACAACTCTGCCTGACACCAGTGCATAAAATCTTTTCTCTCCACCACACTAACTTGGCTAAAGCAAGCTTGAAGGCTGAAATAAATGATCACATCCTGCAGTCTCTAGAATGCCGATCCCAATTTTCCAGTTAGGCCAATTCTTGTTCACTGTTGGTAAAGAAGAGAGGAAATGAAAAGAAACTTTTTCATTGATAGGAACCTTGCTATTGCAGTATCTGCCACAATGACACAGTGGGCTCGATCATTGAAGTATAAATTAATGAAGCATATAGTGTGAAAAAAGGAAAGAGGGCTCTATGACAGGCTTGTTTTGCACATATATGTCACCAAGACGTTGATGGATGTCAAATTTCCCTGTTGAATTCCATTGTTCAAATCATCATAGGATTTTTTTTTCCTACTCAGAAGTTTTTCTTACATAGTTAAGAAGAATACATATTTAAAAAATGTAGACTTTTCCAACTTGAAGGTGCTAGCTCCTTTAGGCTACAGAAGTACACAGAATTCATCATGTATGTCCTTATACGTGATTCTGGAATGTACAGTGCTTCACCCTGTAACTTCACCCATCATGGGCAGGGTACTTTGATAAGAAGACTGTGTTCCACTCCGTGGGGATGCCTAAAGAAAATCTCTGATAATTCCATTGGAAACTAAATAAGTTTTTGGCTTTTTTTTTTTTTTCACAGTAACAAATAAAAGTAACTATAGGCAACATGTATTGAGCTCTCTGTGCCTTATCTCATTTAACCCTCTGAAGAAAAACTATTATCATCACCATCCCCATCTTGTAGGTGAGGAAACCTCCAGGGGAGTTTGGTCACCTGCCCCCCAGTCAGACAGCTACTAAAGGGCAGAGCTAGAATTTGAACCTGATGACTGCCCAGCCAGGGCGTCTAAGAACTGCCTGTAAAAAGGGGAAGAGAAAGTGGGCAACATCCAAAATGAAGCTTTTCTGAATTGTCATTTTTAATTGTCTTTGTACAAGGAATCCAGCTAAACCCCAGAAGCTCTAACCCTGTCTCCTCATGATCACAGGAAGTCAGAGGGCTGGTCATCTTTATGTGAAGAGTTGCTGGAGGAGTGATTAGGAGATGCCGGACAGCGTCTGCTGCGTGCGCTGTGCTGTTAGGGTGGCCTGCTGCTTTCTGATTTCTGAGGAGCCCCATTGCAGCCTGTGGCTCTGGGACAGAGCAGTCAAACCTCCCTGGACTCGTGCTCTTATTTAGCGTTAATAACAGCGATAGCACGAGTTGGGTTTCCTTCCGTCAGGCTTGTTTTGGCTAGTAAGGGATGTTCTTGTGACCACAAACCATTATTTTGCAATAATGATCTCCTCAGAGATCTCCCAACAGAACAAAAGTTCACCTGGGTCCTTCCTGTATTACTTCACACATACCACTCTGTTGGCGGCAGCACTTTTTCTGGAACGATTTTACCAGCAGATAAAGATTACAAGCTAATTACTATTCTCTATTTTGATTGTTCTTAGCACTTGAGGACTTCCTTTAGCCTGATTCCAAACAGCTATTACCTTATAAGCACCAACTTTTCAAATCAAAGAATACCTCCGTTGTTTCTATGGCTGCATTTAGAGTCCCTAAATTCAGTATCTGTTAAGCCCAGAGCCTCGTCTCAGTATCTGTGTGAGATTGCCCTGTGTTCTGCTTTTGATCTGCAGAAAATTAAGCTTGTTTGTTTCATTCATTCATTAGATTAGGATACATTTTATCTCTTCTGTCAGTCCAAACACAAGATGGTCATCTCATCTATTTATACCACTTTGAAATAGGACAGCATAGATTTAGGCTCTTATTTCCCTGCAGGGGATGTTTTCTTAGGGGTAATTTAAAGTTTTCTAACGCTGGCTTGCCACAGTCAGGATGTGCTAGAAACACACCTTATACAAACATGTTCGTACGTTTTTGTAAACAGCAGACTGAAATCATTAAGCACTTTCAACTGCTGGCATTTTTCTTTTTCAATCGTAGGGTAGATCCAACTCTTCCTACATAGACTGGACATGGAATTTACTTCCATGTCCTTATCGATGTCTTGCAGATGTCTGTTTCCTTCTGCATTGGTTGTGGGTGTCCTGTACCATTCCCTGTAAGAATTTGTGGTGTGAATACATGTATGTTTCTGTATACATATAGGGGTCCCATTAATGCTCTGTCATCTGAAGGAAAATTGGTGGAACAATGGCTTTATTAGACCAATAACACTTCAATGTCGACCATCAACAGCAGTTTCCAAGGGGACACAATGTTAGAAACCTTGTTTTGGCAGCGGATGCCCAGCATGGTGGCCAGACTGCCTCATTATACAAACCTGGGCCCCTAAAACCTAGATTTGCTTTGATTTCCTCAACTGGGAGTCTGCCAACTTGAGAAGCACGCAGTAGAGCGTGATGATGTCATTATCCAACTAAATGTGTGGGACAGTGGACATCAGGCTCTGGACAAAATCTTTGGGGAGAGCATTAGACTAGTGGGCCCCCTATAAAAAAAACAACAGTATGGTATAGTCTTTTAGGTTTTATTCAGAACACAACCTCACAAATGTGTCTCCTTTGTTTGTTTTTGTTCACTGAGCAGTATATTAATTAATCCTGGAAACCATCTTAAGATCCAAGAAGGTACTTTAGGATTTTTCATCGCAAGTGATGCCAAAGAAGTTAAAAGGTAAGACTTGTTTATTTTCACCTGCTTTCCTCTCTGGCCCAGCTAGAGACATCTTGGCCCACTGAAGAAGGTGTGTTTCCATGTGTGTGGGGATCTAACCCTACGTGTCTGTGAGCATCAAATGGTGCCAAGGCTTAGGAAAAGGAGACTCTGCTTTCAGGTGCGTCCATGGCTTCCTTTTCACATAATCAGATCCATATCTTTGAATTAGAAGAATAAAATTTTAGAACTTAGAACTGCTCCCTCATTTTACAAATGAGGAAACTGAAGCCCAGAGAGCAGATGTGACTTCTCAAGGTCTTCTTGATTCTTAATGACCCCAAACAATATAACATAGGACAACTGGCTCCCTGTCTAGTGCTATTTGTGTGATACTATCTGCACAGATTTCCCCAAGAATGATCAGTTTTCTACTTCAGTTACCAGATTAATGCAAATGGATTTTCAAAAAGTTTGGATTAATATCAGATGAAATAGTAAACTAGTGAGATTGCTCTTTGTAGCCTTTTAGGTAAGTGCCTGAAGTCAAGCTCCATTGTTATGCCTCTGTAGGTACAGCCCAGGATTTCACTGGCCTTAGTGTTTTGTGGCATTTTTATTAATAACTGTAAACCTGTTTAGGTAGCCTAGGAAATCATAGTGCTCCTTGCAGAACACCAGGGATATTATTACATGAAATTCTATCTTATAAACCTGGAAAAATTCACTAGCAGAAAATGGGACTCAAGTGGTCATTCAGCTCAGCAATAATGTTGCATAAAGTATTTAAAATAGTAATTCATTGTAGAGGTATATAATTGATTATAGAAGCCTATTGTCTTCATTTAATGAGTTCCTACTCAAAGCCAGGCCCTGGGCCAGCTGTTCTATGTTCTTTATTGTTAAGCCTCAGCATAACCCTGTCAGGCGAGTCTCCTTAAACATTCAGGGCTTCAGTTTCCTCACCTGTAAAACTGAGAGGAATGGTTTGTCCATAGGCCATGCAACATATAAGCGAGTGGCAAACCCTGGATTGGAACTTATTTTTCCTTTTTCTAAAACCCACACTCTTTCTAAAGTGTAAAAATATTAGCAAGCTCTTCTGTAGGGTCCTAGCATGTGCCAGCGCTGTCCTGGAGCCTAGGTGCTCCGTACTTGTTAACTCACGACAACCTCATGAGATAGGCGGCATCCCTCTCTCCATTTTGCACGTGAGAAAACGGAGGGCACAGCTTGGTTAATGAACCTGCCTGCAGTCACACTGCTGGTGAGTGGCAAAGCCAGGATTTAGAATTGGACAGTCCAGTTCCAGAACATAGGACTGATACTTGGCAACTGGTCCCCATTGCTTTCT
>JAQZBX010018172.1:0-34869 GCA_029593785.1 Cabassous unicinctus | reverse complement strand
AAAGCTACTCTTTAGAATTTGACTCTGAGAAAGCAGGTTTGAACATTGTATTCTTTTTAAAAGTGATAAGACCTATTTCTCCATGGAAATGATAAGGTTAAAGTACAAGAAGCTATTTTGATAAAACGGACTTTCTTTATTGCATACTGATTATTTAGGAGAAAAACTTTGTTAACTTTTGCTAAAACAGACTACTGACTTGAGAAACTTTGAGAAAGAAAAAAAACTTTATATTATTATATTGTTTGACATTAAAGCTTTTAAATTTTTATAGATAGACTGCTTATATTTTACTTAGCTTTGACCATAAAAATTCCTTTTTCACAAGTCTTTTGCACTTTTATATTTTTTCAGGTTTTTTCCCACATTTTACTTTTTTTTAATAACTAGTTATTTTATTTTAGGTTAAAATTACTTTCTTTTCTTTAATAATAAAAGCACATTCTATATACTTTCCATTCTTAAATTACTACAATGATTTTGGAAAATGTTTCCAAGCAAACTTCTGACAACATATAATTACCATCAACATTAAACAAACTTGTTAGAATAATGATTTAATTTGGTTGCATGCAAATATAACTTTTCTTCATTTTAAATACTTAGTAGCATATAACACTAGAAACAGTCATTTAGAGGCAAGTTAGCAGGGAAGGCTTACTGCTGACAGGTTTTCCTGTTATGAAATTACTTTTATTATTATTATTAAGTTGGTTTTCTGTTTAATAATGATTTTTTGGAATTAGCCATTTAAATATTTTCATTTAAACAGTGCTTCCTCAAACTATCCATAACTATTCTTAACCACATAGACAATAGTCATTTTATCTTAAGACAAATTTTACCTTCACAGAACACATTCTCAAACAAATTTACCAAATTTTAGTAGAGCTCTTTTAGGAATTTTCCTTTATCAATTTAATATTACCATCCAGAGGTATCAAAATAGATATTGACAATGAACAAACAGACAAACACTAAAAGAGTTATGACACACCAACAGAAACATAAAGCTTACTAATTTGACCCATGATTTTCACTTTTATGGTATGGCTGTGTTCAAGCTCTCCATCATTTCCCATCTTTGATTTTACTGTTTTTAAGATTTTTTCTGGAATCTGTGTTACCTGTAATTTATAAGCTTGTTCTTTGAAACACTTTTGTTCATAATCAGCAACCAGCCAGGACAACTTAAACAGCATAAATACAGTTAAGCTTTAATTTAACAGTTTATACAGATATTTACCATGTATATTTTGGATTATTACTCTTTATGAGTACACTTAGGCTTAAAGTTCAGGAGTAAGCTAGTGATCCAAAACTAAAAGCTCCTTTTAACACCTTAATAAAAATTTTGCACTAATTTTATCAATTTGGTCACACCGGCCCAACCAGAATCAGCATGGGAACAAAACAGAAAAGAGCAATGTTGCCAAGTTTTTCTAATCTTCTAGTGGTTTAATTCTATTAGCCCCTATCATCCCACAGCCTTATCATTATGTAGGCAGTAGGAGGCTTACAATCTTACTAAATGTTTTGAAACAGGCATTTCTTTAAGATCAGGTTTGAGATTTCAAAATCCCCGCATACTCATTAATCTGGGATGGGGAATTACCCATAATCTCTGCTTCTCCTGAGGGCTCTGCGTACCAACCATGCAGCACTTAAACACCTGTTCGGTCAACAAGATTCCCAACTCACCTCAAGCTCCACGTTGGGCGCCACATGTTCTTGTCAGGGTGCGGCGCAAAAAAAGAGTCAGACAAGTTGATGCATATGAAGCAGAAGCCTGCAGCTCACTCAGGCAAAAACAGCCCCGAGATCACTCTGACCCTTACTTTTATTCAGCTTATAACAGTGCATAAATTCGCCCCCTCCCTCATCTTGCTTTCCCATGGTGTTTCTCTTACTATAGTGAGAACACTGCCTTCTCTGGCAGTCTACCAAGGGGCATAAGTATAAACATTGTTTCTAGCCCTAAATGCCTTAGTCTATCTAATATTTCACCTTGGTGCATGAGAGCGCTACCTGTTTGTGAATTCCCAGACAATCTTTCTTGGGAATTCAGAGTGAATTCAGACAATAACATCTGTGTGGTGAGTTCATTTTGCTCTGCCTCCTCCCACTGATATTTGCAGTATGCAGTGTCCTTGGAGACATTTACTCATGTGTCTCTGCCAGCAAGCATGCTTTTTGAATGCCTAACCCTTTATGCTCTGACTCTCAGCATTTTCTCCAGCACTATATAGTTATGTAGAAGCTTGTTTTTTGAGCCTTCATATCCAACAATTCTTGAAACATCTTAGACCCTCCCATGTTCTAATACTCATCTGATTGCCAGATATTAATATGAATTTTCAGAGTAATGACAAATGGGGCTACTTTCCCAGAATTGTTTCTTGGTTGGTACCTCACATTCTAAGGGGAATCTCAAATGATTAATTGCATCCCATAAGCAAGGATCTCTTCAAAACACTTTTGTGAAGAGTTAGGCTTTGTGCCACATCCTCTTTTGCTTTACTTGCTTTCCTTTTAAATTCAATTCTAAAAGGTATCTCATCTTTCTATAATTTTATAACTGTTAGTGGATTATTCATTGTTTTTTGCTATTATTATTTTTTAACAGTATATGATTTTCCTTCATGACATAATGTTAGTCCAAAAACATAGAAAGTATAATTTTATTCAGGTTGCAAGATTTTGTGGATATACTATAAACAGAATAAATTATATTTATAATCAGACCTAAATTGAATATGTATTGAATTGTAGTAATGTGTCACTTTTTAATATTCACTTTCCATTTTTAACAAAATTTATTGCTAAATTTATTGTTAATCACTATTACAAATTTAACAAATCTCAAGGGTATAACCAAAGAATCCTTACCAATCAGGAAATCTGTCCTCTCTGGAGGATGAAATCAGTGGTTCAACAAGGTCTCTGAGAGGTATGACCCATGTTTGTCCTTCATTAAGACTTACCTTGTTTTTGAAGACTCTAGAGGCAGAATGGTTTATATGATTAAGGATAAATGTAAATGTCTTAGTAGTGACTGTGAATTTTACTCAGTGATAAAAGAAGCAGTATCACAAATATTGTTTTCTCTCTAAGATTTGCAGAATAAATATTCATGTTACAGAAGATAAACTTGTTTCCTCATAACTCAGGAATATTTTTTATCTTTTAATCCATGTGCTTCTTCAAAATCAGCAATGAACATTTAATTGAAATACATGTGGTATGTGTCAAATCATTAAAGTGCTTAGTTATTTCTACTCAATATTAAAAAAGATTCTAATAGAGTGTCTGTTCTTTCTGATTCTTGTCTTTATTATGTCATTAGACTTAAATGGTATCTGATGAAACATATGTGATACATAGACAGTACTCAAAAGACTGAAAATATAATAATACAATAATTACTTAAATATTATACTAGTGAAAGTACTATGAATGAAATATTTCATGACCTATATTGTAAAGAATAGCTAAGAAATTTAGAGGCAACAGTGATTTGCTATGGCTTTTCATGGAATTAAATCCCCTTAAGGAAAAATAATCCTTCAAATATCAATGGATAGATCAAGATATCCAAAGAAGATTTTACAATATGGTGAGTCAGTCAAAGCTGTATAATGTTCAAATAAATGGGCTAATAGGGAGGCTATTTTATAGAACATATCTAAGATGATCTTTTGCTGATTAAGAAAATAAGAAACTAATCACAATATATCCATGCAGAGTTGCAAAAGACATTTTGTGGTAATATAAATATAACTTCATAATTAGTAGGTTTATAGGTCTTGGTTTTAAATCATTCAATGAGACTAGATTCTTGTTTATAATCAACATGTGTCTTAATTTTATAGTCATCTTTTTTATCATTTTACACTTTGATTACAGGGAGCTTGCCATATATTAGAAGACAAGGACAAACTCCTACTAATTGATGTGTCAACCTCCTGGGAGATCCAAATCTTGCAATGTCTGCTTTCCTTAGTGATGTATCTGGGAGACCTGATTGGGAATCTTCTCACTGCTACTGTCATTGTAACTGACCTATATCTACACTCTCCAATGTATTTCTTTATAGGAAATTTATCCCTCATGGATCTTTGCTGCATTTCAGTTATTGTTCCTAAATTGATTATGAATTCTCTGACAGGCAGTAAGTTGATATCTCTCACAGAATGTGCTGCTCAGATTTTCCTGTTCATCTTCTTTATATCCACAGAGCTGGCCTTCCTTGTGGTGGTATCCTATGATTGCTTTGTTGCCATCTGCAACCCTCTGCATTACAGACTCACTATTTCCCCATACCTTTGCACTCAGGCAACCTGTGGTAATGGGCAAGTGGGCTTCAAATTCTGCTTTCCACACAGGAACCATGTTCTGACTTTCCTTCACAAAGTCAAATGTGATCCAGCAATATTTCTGTGATGTGCCTCAAATTTTGAGGATCTCAACTTCAGAAGTTTGGTTTTCAGAATCTGTAGCCTTAGCTCTCAGTGCTTTTAATATATACTCATGTTTTGCTTTTCTGTTTAAGTCATATATTGATATCTTTTCACTGGTACTTAAGATGCATTCTGTGGAAGCATGTAACAAAGCCTTATCTACCTGTACCCCACAGTTGGCAATTCTTATTTTGTTTGTAATTTCTGGGATGATTGCTGTATTTGGTCCTAATGCAAGTGAACCATCTTTTAATAAACTTCTCATGTCCATGTTCTATAGAATTATGCCCCATTAATAAATCCCATTATTTTTAGCCTATGGAACAGAGAGCTTAACACATATATAGGCAGAATTTTCCACAAGTATTTGGATTTCCTAAGTGAAAAGTTCTTGAATAAATGGTTCTGAAAAAATTTTCCATGGTTCTTATGTTATATTTTATATATGTTCTTAAAGTTGAATCTATCCATGTAAAATATCTAAAGTGTTTTTCCTCTGTGTGTGTGTGTGTGTATATATATATATATACACACACAAATAAGAACATGAGTAATAGTGAGGTATACATCTCTATGCCCTAGTTTTCCAATTCAAAAATTTTTGCCATTTTTGCATTCTTTGAGAAAATTTTTTCACAGTGTGAATATGTTTTGGAATATGATTAGAATGATTTTTACCTAAAGTCAACAATGCAATCATTTGGAGAAGACCATGCATTTTATGATACTGCTTTAACAAAGGTGTTTGCCTTTAAGAGAACTTCAAAGGAGTGAGTACTGCTTCCTGGAAGAAAATATTGAATGTTATCTGTTACAGCAACCTATTCTTTAAAGTGTAGTCTTTGCATTCAATCTCATGCATGTGCCTTGGCTAAGTAATAAGCTTATTAGAACTAAGACATATCTTACTGATGAAGACAAGATACAGATATTCACTTAGACTTGTGTTAAAGTTAGAACCCAAAAAGAGCTGCTTCCACCATTGAAAAGTGGATTACAGTAACCTGGTTCTCAATACAGAATATTGTTGGGAAGATTTTGTTCTTCCCATGAAGCTAGTGATGAAAAGATATAGGTCATACTTAATTCATTCATTCTTTTTTCTTGATGAAGAATAAGAAATCTGTAATTAACAAGAGTGAAATGTAGAAATACATGGAATCAGATTTTCACTGTACAATACCAGTTATTGCTTACATAATGTGATAAAAATTTTTCTTGGAAGAAGGAAAACTAATTTTCTCAAGATGGAAAAAAAAATATTTATCGATCCCATAGCCTGATTGAGCACTATGATTCCTAAAGAATATGTTATCTTATTTATTTATATCTCATAATTGCATCCCATATATGCTATAAAGGCTGTGCTTTTATATTAGATTCCATAACTAGAAAAATCTTTTAGCCTTTAGAACTTATGCTTATTTAATTTCAGCTTTCAACTTTCATTTGGTAAAATGGGCACACTAGGTTCATTATGTCTCAGTTTCATTGTTCAATAGAGAAATATTTAGAGCATGAGTATCAGGAGCCTCATGCCATCCCAAACTAATAATCTTAGAACAATCTATAATATGTTCATACTCCTCCAATAACTGATATATGTCCAGATGTTTTAATATTTCAAAAATTGAAACACAATTCATATTTCCCTTGAAAATAATTTCTTCCAGCCTGGTCATCAGCATTGCTATTCCTTGGGAAAAGAAGTCATTGCCCACTTTTATATTTAAGTACCCTTCTAACAAAGGATGGTAGATATACCGCTGAGCTCTCCGGAGATTTAAACTTCTCCTTAAGTCTTTATTTTCCATTTCTTCCCTACATTAACATGTTATAGTCATGGCCTCTGGTTTAGGTGATCTTTGTGTCCCAGAATACAAACATTAATCCACTCACACATAGATCCTAGGAAATTTAGAGCTCATATTTGTCAGAAAAAGAAACATAAAATCCCCTTGTGAATTAATAGCTTGTAAACAATGGAATTTTAAAATTTATTTCTTGTCTAAGAAATCTTTATCTACCATGACAACTTCAAGAAGTATTCTTTTGTTAGTCTCTAAATTAATTATAGTTTTGACTTTCATATGTTTTAGCAGACTGACACAATGTCAAATGATTTTCCAAAGAAGTTGTGTCAATTTATACACACAATCCAGCAATGTATCACTATTTTAATATTCTACATCTTCTCAGGCAATTGGTGCATCCATATTTATTCATAGTTATATTTTTTAAAAAATTCCTTCAGAACTAATGGCACAGAACATACTATTATTCATAAAATATTTGTGTTTCCTCTTTGAAATCCCTTTCTGACTTTACATATTACATTTATTTTCTTGTCATTTCCTTTACTGCATTCAAATTATTCCAACCATTATATACAAAAAGTCCAAAAGATTTATTGTTTTCTTATTATATTCCTTTTTAATTGGATTCTTTTCTTCATATATATGAATTTATACATTTATACATACATGTCATTTTCACACATCCTTCTAATTTTTCAAATTGGTGTACTTTTTAATTGACTTCATTTACATGTAAAATCAGTGTTCACTGTTATATGAAATGTGTAGATGTGTTCCATTTGTATATTCATAAACCTAATGGCCTAAACATTCTTTTCTTTTGTAGGAGGACTGTGCTGTGATTATGGGTTTCCTGTGATTTGTGGTATAATGAAGGAATTCATGTCTGTTGAAATGTTTTCAATGAACCAATAAACTGGGAGAATTGACTTGAGTTTAAGGGGAGAAAAATCATCTGAATTTCTCAAAAATATCAACTGAGAAATCCTCATATGCATTCAAAAAGGAAAGGTAATTGAATAAACAAGTAGTATTTCCTACTTTTTTCCTTTACGGAAATATGTGGTGCTGTTTGGATTTAGAATATCTATCACATGTTCTCATGGAAGGATGAGATGTAGTCATTTCAAATACACTTCTTCCAATCATTTCATCTCATGCATATTTGTCTTTTGAGTTCCACATTTTAAGCATTTGTCACTAATTCTGTCTGTTAAACTTTTCTTACTCATTAGAAAAGTATTTCATATTAGTCAGAAAAAAATAAAATTGATCCATTTCTAAAACCCCATTATCACACATACACACACACACTCATTCTTAGAAGAGGTAGAAAAAGCTGATAGATGGATGGATGGCTAGATAGAGTCAATAAACACATATCTTTAGAATAGAGTGCTGGTATTTTTCTTTATGCTTTTATAATAGTTGGATCTTCACATTAGCATGAGATTAAATTTTATTATTCTAAGTATATGTAATCATTTTAAATTAGTAATACAGAAAATAATGGAGGAGTAAAAAAAGCCGATATTTGAAACTCATAAGTAAATATTAAAGAACATTTTCCCTATGTATAGACAGTTAACAATATACAAATGCATAAGATTACCAAAATAAATATATGTATTAGATAATCATAACTGCATTTCAAAAATATTCCTTATTATACATGACTATTTTATTTCTCTACTCATTGCATGCTTTCCCAATATTTAATACAATGTCATATAACTTACTAAACAATTAATGAGATATAAATTTTGATAAGAGGGCTACTATGAAAGGATAAGCACCTCTGTTCTTTAATCTAGAGGTTAACAATATTTTTAATCATATTACATCATGAAAATAACAAGATTTTCTCTGTTTTCTAATATAACCATCTCATACATATTGCCTAATGACATTGTGCATTAACACCAAACACTCAAATGACAAATGACAAATTTGGCAGATGTCTATGAGCTTTTCAAAGATATGTACTTTAGATTTTTATATTACTTGTGGAATTATAAACACTGCATAAATTTTTTACTTAGTTTTATTCCTTTAAAATATTTTTATTTTAAAATTTGTATTTATAATTTTTTTGCCATTAAAATAATAATATAGTGAATTCTTTTAAAAAGACTAAATCAGTAGAATTAGTTATAGTTACTCTAATGTGTTACTATCAGCTCTATTCACTTGCGTTTATATGATAAGACTTATTAAAAATTCTACATACATTAAGCATGAGCTCCCATTCCCAACCCACATTCTACCTCCTAGTAGCCTATAATCTAGTGTTTACTCATCATATTTGTTTACTCATCATATTTATTCATATTAGAGAGACCATACAATATTTGTTGTTTTGTTTCTGGCTTCTTTTACTCAACGTAATGGCCTCAAGGTTCATCCATGTTGACAGATGCATCCTGATTTCACTTTTCTTACAGATGAAAAGTATACCATTGATGTATTTAACATATTCATTCATATCCAATTATTGGTTGATAGTCAATTGAGTTGTTTCTATATTTTAGTAATTGTGAATAATACTGCTTTGAACAGCAGTGTACAAAAGTCATTTTGCCACCTTGCCTTCAAGTTCTTCTGAATACATTCCTAGTAATGGGATTGCTGGATCATATGGCAGTTCTATATTCAGCGTCTTGGTGTACTGCCACACTATCTTCCACAGAGGCTGCACCATTCTACCTTCCCACCAACAGTGAAGGAGTGTTTCTATTTCTTGATATCCTCTCCAGCACTTGTAGTTTTCTCCTTTTTTAAAATAATGGCTATTCTATGAGTTTTGAAATGGTATCTTAGTGTAGTTTTGATTTTCACTTCCCTATTAGCTAGTAATGGTGAACATTTTTTGCATGTGCTCTTTGGGTATTCTATTTTCCTTTTTGGAAAAAAAAATCTACCAAATCATTTGCCCATATTTTTAACTGTTTTTCTGGTCCTTTTATCATTGGTTTATATGATTTCTTTTTATACCATAAATATCAAACCCTTGTGTGATATAGGTTTGACAAATATTTTCTCCCATTGAGTAGGCTGTCTTTGTATTTTCTTTACAAAGTCTTTTGAAGGACAAGAGTATTTAATTATGAGGAGGTCCAATTTATCTTTATTTTTGTTGTTGTGGCTCATGCTTTGGGTGGAAGGTTTAAGAGAGTACAGCCTACCACAAGGTCTTGAAAATGTTTTCCTAAATTTTCTTCTAGGAGTTATGTGGTTTTCAATTTCATATTTAGGTTCTTGGTCCATTTTGAATTAATTTTTTATACGATATCCATTTTTCCCAGCTCATTTATTGCACACAACATTCTGACCCAACTGGGTGGGCTTGAAATCCTTGTCAAAAATCCCTTGATCATAGATGTGAGGGTCTATTCTGAATTCTCAATTTGCTTCCATTGGTCAATATGCATGCCAGTAACATGCTATTTTTACTACTGTAGCTAATTAATAATTTTTAATGTTCAGGAACTTTAAGTATTCTAACTTCATTCTCTTTTAAGGCATTTTTTTAATTTGGGGGGTCATTTTCCTTCCAAATAAATTTGATAACAGGCTTTTCCATTTTTGCAAAAAAGAATGTTCAGATTTTAATTGGGATTGCCTTGAATCTATAAATCAGTTTGGGTAGAATTGATTTCTTAACAATATTTAGTCTTCCATATATTTAGGTCTTCTCTGGTTTCTTTTACCAATGTTTTTTAGTGTTCTAAATGCAGATCATTTATGTATATGGTTAAGTTTATTCTGAAATATTTGATTATTTTAATCACTATCATAAATGGAATTTCTTCCTCTGATTACTCATCAGCAGTGTATAAAAATGCTACTGATTTTTCCATATTAATATTGTATCCTGTCACATTTCTGAACTTATCTATTAGTTCCAACAGCTCTGTTTGGGATTTTTGGAATTTTAAAGTTATAGGATAATATCATCAGTGAATAGCAAAATTTTACTTATTCATTTCTTATTTGAGAGCCTTTTATTTCTCTTTCTTATCTAAATTTTTTAGCTAAAACTTCTGGCATAATATTGAATAAAAGTGGTGACAGTGGACACTTTTATTTAAGGCTCTTTTTTTAACAAATCAATTTTAATGATACATGTTAATAAAGCATAAATCCATCCAAAGTGTACAATCAAAGGTATTTGGTACAATCACTTAGTTGTGTATTCATTGCTTCATTCATTCTTGGAGCATCTTCATTGTTTCAGCAACAATAACAACAATATTAAAAAACAAAACCAAACAAATAAACAAAACTCATCACTTCTCAATCGCTCTATGCTTTCCCTGCCATATAGCTGCTATTCTGTTTCCATCTCTCTAATATATTAGTATTTATATTTTGTAGGAAACAGTCTTATTATGCGATATCACCCATATTCATATTTTACATGAGGTCTCACTATGTTATACAGTCCCAAGTTATGTTGTTTAGCTTTCTTTCTATTAATATAAAATGTCCTTAGACTTTCCCTTTCAACCACTGTCATATCCATATAGTACCTCTCCTAGTCGCAAACAACGTGATCTGCTTTCAACATTTTATTTCATTTCCAAAGATTTTCAAACAGCATTTTTACCAGTTCTGCACAGTTTAACCACCAGTTTTCCATTCTCTACCCTCATTCTATTTTCTGGTGTCCAGTATTCTAATTATTAATTCCATGAGTTTACATATATATTTAGTTCATTTAGTGCTATCATACATTATTTGTCTTTTCTATATAGTTTGCTTCACTCAACATATTGTGCTCCAGGTTCATCCCTGTTGTCATATGCTTCATGACCTCATTTCTTCTTACTGCTGCATAATATTCCATCATGTATATACCCCACACATTTTTTATCTATTCATAAGATGATGGACACCTGGGTTGTTTATAACTTTTGGCTATCATGAATAACACTGCTATGAAATTCAGTGTGCAGATGCCTATTCATTTGACTGCTCTGAGTTCTTCTGGGTATATACCTAGTAAGGTACTTCTGGGTCACATGGCAAGACTATATTCAACTTCCTGTTTAAGGCTCTTTTTAAGCTCAAATGAGGGTTTTGGGGATTCATTCACATTTTTTGGTGTATCAATATTTTTTCTTTTTTATTTAAGTAATACTACATTTTAAAAATATTTTTTAGTTATTTACTTCTTTTCCTTTATTTCATATCACCAATATCATTTTTAGTTATATTGAATAAAACTGCTATGAATATTCTTTTACATACTTTTTTTCTTTATTAAAGAAGTTGTGGGTTTATGACTTCTACCGATTTCCTATTTCATGCATTCTGTTCTCATGGGCACATCATTATGAGTAGACTCAATGGTTCATAGGATAGGAAATTTAAATTTAGTAAGAAATTTCTGCAGTGTTTTACAGAATGTTGTAACATTTGTCACCAAATATTGCAACTGAAATCGATGAGAGCCTTGGTTAAACAAAATCTTCAAAATCATTTGGTGTTGCCTACCATTATATTTTTAAAAAATTCCTAAGGTGTGTAGTAGCATGTACTTATGAGTTCAATTAACATTTCCTTTGAAAATATATCAACATGGATGACATACTGAGCCATTAAACAAGTCCACATGAATATACAGGACTTTATATACTCTGGTGTCTGGCCACAAAGGAATTAATTAGATTAACAACAAACATTTTGGAAATTGCACATCATACATTTAAACAATCTGTGATCCAAAAGAAATAACAAGTAAAATTTCAAAATATTTTGAATTTGATTGATAATGAATATACAACAGATATAGATATTGGTATATAAAAACCAGACATAAAATATCAAAATTGTAAGTGCTATCCTAGAAAAAGAAAAGGGACTAAAGACAAATGACCTACACTTCCTACTCTAAAAAACTGGAAAAAGAGGAAGAAAATGTCCCTCCAGTAATTAAAAAGACAAGAGTAATGAAGAAAAGATTAAATATCAATGCCATATGGAAAAGAACTATACAGCACCAAGTCTAAACCATAATGTAAATTATAGACTTTGCTTAGTAGCAATGCTTCAATATTGGTTTATCAATTGTAACAAATGTATCACACTAATGTATGATGATAATGGTAAGGGAGACTATGGGTGAATGTCTGTGGGGTTTTATGGGAATTCCCTATACTTTCAGTGTAAATTTTATGTAAACTAAAAATTTTCTAAAATAAAGTTTTTTATTACTAAAAAATAAAAATAAAAATTATCTATTTTTAAGATAAAGTAAGCAAAAATTATTAAAGCCAAACTGTTTCTAGGAAAATGTCAACAAACTTGATTTCTTCCTACCTTGTCTATAAAGAATAAAAGATGATGAATACAAATAGCAACCTCAGGAATGAAGTAGCAGTATTGGGACAGATGAACAGATAAACTACACATAGGGAAAATGAATGAAAATAAACCAATTGACGAAAATTTCATTGCTAATGACAAAATTTGGGTTTCACATGAAAAGCAGAATTTTAAAAAATGTATGGCTTCCACCAAAACTTGACAGCTTCTCAAAATTTAAAGAGCTATATGGTAGAATTGTTAGTGATATTAATAAATGTGATTTATTTTGACATTGTTTAATGAAATATATGACATTTGGAATATCAGCATCATTAAATAAATTACATTTTCCAGATGACTAATACATGAAGTTATAAACTCACTTATGTGTAAAAAAAAATCAAAATGCTAAAGAGAATGAATTTAAATGTACCTGAATTTGAAAATTGCATTCATATGGTTTCAGAAATAAAATCCCCACTATTTTCAGGAAATCATCTATTGTTTCATTTTAATGTAACCAGAGTATTAAAAACACTATTAATGATGATCTGAAAGTATTTATCAATTATTAGTTTTGTTTTGTAATAATATATCTTTCTGAGGCCACACTTTCTCATATAATTTAAACAAAACAACATCTTTCAACAGAATGAATGTGGAAATATATAAGAGCTTTCCTCTGTCTCCAACTAAGCCAGGATTAAAGAAGTATTCACAAGCACAAAACTATATCTTTCTTCTCACTGATTTAATTTTGAATTTGGGTTATAAAATGTTTGTTCATAAAGAAGGGTGTTTGTATTAATATCTGCTATTTCTTAGTTTTAATAATTTTAATATGTGTATATATCCATCAGGTATAATTTCTAACATGGCAAATTTTAATATTTATAAAGCACATTAATATAAGTCCTTTAGAATTATACCTTTAAGTTATAAAATTAAAATTTTTAAAGCATAAGTGATCCCAGAAAGCAAGAAAATATTGAAAACTGATGATTTATGTAAATTTTTTAAAATTATATTTGCAAACTTTTAATGAACCTTGGGTATTATATTTTGAATGATTTTTGTCTTCCATTATCCTCTTTTAAGTTCTATATTTGAGGTTTTTGTGAACCTGGGAAAAGAACATGTCTTAGTGCTAATCCACTCCTTTGGATGTGTGGCTATTTTACGTGGGACTTTTTGATTAGATCACTTCAGGTAAGTGCCTTTAATTAGGTTAATTTAGTAAGGCATGAACCAGGGTGAGTCTTAATCTTCTTACTGTAGTCCTTTATAAATGGGATGGATACAGAGAGACAGAGAAAAGACATGGAAGCTGGGAGGGAAGACACAGGAGCCCAGAAAGGAACCCAAAGAAATTGATCGAGAAAGCCACGGATGGAGGAGCCAGCAGCTGAAATTAATGGCACCTGGAGGAAAGGGTAGAGACAAGCAGATACTCCCACATGCCTTTTCAAATGACAGAGGAGTCCAGGATTGCCTGCAGTCAGTCTTCAGGGAAAAACTTGATTTGGACATTTTTCTCAGCTTCATAACTGTAAGCTTGCAAAGCAATAAACCCTACTGTAAAAGCCAAACTATTTCTGGTATATTGCTTTTCACAGCTTCTGGCAAAGTAAAACATTCAGGGACAGATTCCTGCCTCCATTAAGCTAATCAATAATTTAGAGTTCTTATTTTTGCCTATAATAAAATACAGAGACTAAGAAATTTGGAGTAATGCTGAAAGTATGTAAAGCTCTGCTTGGCATCTGTGAAACCATTGCTAAGCTTACCTGTCTCTGTGCAGGCACAGATTTCCTTTATAGAGTTACAGAGGGTTTATCCTTCCATAGACTTGAATTCTTATCTTCACTCAACATAGTTTGCCTGTTGACATTTTTTAACTGTACTGACATCCTGGAGGGGTGCATAGAGACTTATTTTTCAAGCCACTATTTCCTAGATGTCCCAGAGCTTCTTAACCTATACATGGTTCTGATTTTTTCTGGATTGGCAACTGTTAATATGAATTTTCAGAATATAGATAAATTGGGTAAAATAAGTAAATTAAACTAAATAAAGATCCGCTGGAGCTCGGTGAAACAACTATTCGGGGTTATGGTATCTGTTGAAGCCAAATTGTCCTTTACTGAGTTGAATGATTTCTGCTTCTATAGATTTGGCTCCATTCTAGTAATAAATCATTCCATGCTGAATTTCACTGATCATGTTGATATCCTGCAGGGTTACACAACACTTGTGTTTTGAACTCATATTCTAGAATATCCATATATATTTTTTAACTTCCCCAATATAATGACTCTTTTCAAATGACAGCTATTAATAAGATTTCCAGAATAAAGACAAATTGGTTAATTTCCTAAAATTTCTGAATTGTAGTTTCTCACATTTTGAAGGTCACCTAATATAACGATAGGTCCCTTATGCAATGATGAGATTCAATATCTTGTGGTTAGTAAAGAGGAAAATTCTGTGCCACACATCTTTTTCTTTTACTTGATTTCCTTGTAAAATTCCTTCCAAAATTCATTTTTCTTTCATTTAATAATTACTGATCAATTATTATTTCCTTTTCTTGTCATTATTGATTTTCAATATTATATGAATTTTCTCATGCCATAATAGTATAAAACATTAGAAAATATAATTTTATCATGGGTTGCATGATGTCTTGAATATATTATAATGTGATACATCATAGTTATAATCAGCCATAAAATTTAAAATGCACTGAGTCTAAAATGAAGTAGAAACCACTCCCCAATATTTCTCTTTCTTTATATTAAACACTTCTTTATTAAGTTTATTGCTAATAAACACTCTTTCAAATTTAAATAATCTCAAATGCATAGCCAAAGAATCCTGAACAATCAGGAGTTGAGGTTAAACAATCTGGAGGATGTAATTACTAATTTCCCATGATGTGTCAGAAAATGATCCATCCAGGTACTCTCTGAAGAATAACAGTATTTATGCAAAACAGAGGTAGGTTGGTTCATAAGATTTAGGGTGTACATGAATCTCTCTGAGAAGTAGCTCCTTGAATTTCACTATTGAAGTAATAAATAGGAGCATGGATTTTGTAAAATCTCTTTAAATAATGTAAAGGAAATGTTCAAGTCAAGGGGGATATATTTATCATCTCATTTCTCAGGTATATACTAATGTATGTGTTAATTCATGTGTTTCTTTAAAAGAAGAAATATTGAATTCCCTGAAAGGGAGTGATATGTGTAAAGAACATTAACTTACATAAATATATCTATTTTATAGTATGATTTATGCTGAAGAATATGCTTGTTTTAGTTTGCTAGGTTCCTGAAATGCAAACTCAATCTCTGAATTGATAGCCCAATCTCAAAAGATTGAAAATATAATGATGCAAAAATTATGTAGAAAGTGTACTAGTGAAAACTCTATGAGTTAAATACTTCATGAAGTATATTCTAGAGGATAACTATGAAATTTATATGTAATAATGTTTTGTTTGATATTTCTTAGAAATTCTCCCATAAAACAAAAATAATCCTTAAAATTTCAAAAGAAAGGTGAAGCTATCCAGTGCAGATTTTACTATAAAAAAACAACTTTTATTTGTTGGTTATAAAGAACCAGCTATTTTCTATGTAGATTCTTTAAAACATCATTGTATTTCAACTTTTTAACAGTTGAGGAGGAATAAGAATCTTACTCATTTGTTGTTTTACACATATAAAATTGTGAAATATATAATTTCTAAATACCTTTTAGGTAAAAAGGAGTATAGAAAAATCCCTGAACTGTTTCATATATCCAAGGCTATTTATTCAACCATCATGATACACTGTGGAGGAGTAGTCAGAAAGTACATTTAGCAGAGGGAAATTTGACAAATTCTAGAGAATGAGGAGAAAGAGATTATCTGAAAAGACGGAGAATAGTTAGGAAAATTCTAAGGGTCAACTACAAAGCATAGTTTTGATAAAGAAAATGAAAACAGTTGAGCATTTTATTTGGGCCATTAACCTATCCTTTAGTTCAATAATATAAACTTAGTGCTTGAGTATTATTTTCACTGTTTAATAAATTATCTTCTTGTAGGAATTTCTTTTCATTATAAAAAATGAGGATGATAGAATAAGTCAAACATAATTGCAATGATTATTACAGAAAAACAATTTGCATTACAAATTATTTGTTATTTGTGTTATTTGGCAAAAACACACAAAATGCATATGAATATAATCAATGTAGAAAAACCAACATTATTATTTTTCACATAAATAATAACAAAAAATAATAAAATATTTTTGCAATGACAAATGAAGTATATAAGTAAAATAATCATTCTATGAACTCTATCATATTTATGGTTAAACACTTTAATTCTCACTTTTTCATATTTGAAGATTATAAGTATGGGAATTGGATGTCTACTAATTATTTTATCATTGAAAAATAGTTATGATTGAAACAAGATTGGTTTATGATTGTAAATGGTTCAAAATTATAAATAGAGTAATTCTAGTTAGAATAGTTACTTTAAATGAAGCAATTTCAAAAAATATAGAAAAGCATATAAGGTGGTAATTTGGATAGAATGTTAGCCCTTCATAAATACTGGGAATCATTTCTGTTGGAAAAGAGGACACTTTATAGGAGGCACATTTCAGGTGGGATATTTTCTTAGAAACTCTTAACTGGTAAGAATGTGAAGGAGAGTGACAGCTAGAGAAATCAGACTATAAATTGACAAAAGAAAAATGGAATCAATTAGATTTTGAATCAAATAACCATTTTATGGATGATGCTGCAAAGGAAGAAAGGACCCTTTCATGTCTTATGGAACAATACAAAGAAAGAGTGATAGGAATAATTTATCTGGTCTCATTGGAATTAATATCATTTTTAGAATACCTCATAAATTTGACTAACTTTGTTACTTACACAGTTTTTTAGTCAGAAGTCCACAGAACAAGATACATCAGAACTCATCCTAGTCATGATAAGTGTAGAATATCAGTAGTAAATGTAGAAAGTTCATAAAAATTGGCTGATACAGAGACTCTCATACACAGTATGTCTGGAAAATTTTTGATGTTGAATAAAAGAAGAAAATGATTGGACATTTCTAAATAGAGTTTGAAAAGATATTAACAGATATAGTGTGCATGTGAGAATAACCAAAAGGTTTATGAGATTAATCTTATTTTAAATTACTTTATGATTCTCTGATCCTAGAAACACTGAAATTAACATAAATCAGCAAAGTTAGGAAAAATCATAAAATAATTGAATGCATTCACTGATTTCTATATAATGTCTCTTGCCCATTTCCTCTATGCTGACACAAAATTTGAAAGAAGTTTAATTACATTTGAGAAATGTACTAAAATTTGCATCTATTTTGCAAATATTTAGTGTTTTATTACCTGCACATTTTTGCTGTTTATTCCATGATGTGAAGTGTACATCAATGTCCTTGTTTTTCATATTCAATATTTTATTTGTGTAATTTCTGCATTTTTCTTGAAAATAGTTTCCAAATTTCCAAAAGGTTGTGAAAAAAGATTGGGATGATTTTGAACAAAAAAACAAAGAACATCATATGGATAAGAGCATACCTTATTCACCAAGTACTTCAGCAGATACCTGTACAATTGGGAGAGCTTCAGGGTGCAGTCACTGCCAATAGGGAATAGAATATTGAGAGATTGGCTTACAGAAGCCTGCTGTTTAAAATGTTCTCTTAGCACTCACTCTTATACAGTGTCTGGGCTTAGAAATAAAATAAACTTATTAGGCCAAGTGAGGAATTAAGGACATGATAAGGATTAAGAACTGAAGCTCTTGCTAATGTTGGAAGTCTTGAAGAGTTGCTTATTTTATTGAAAACGTGAGCTACTAAAACACTGGCCTTCTCCAAGGATATGGTTTGGAAGCAGTTCATACCTTTATGAGCTAATGATAAAAAATATATGCAGTACTCAATTTATTCAAGCTTTCTGCAACATAAAGGAAAAGGAATTACTGCGCAGAGAGAGATGTTAAAATCAATAGCAATGAATTTTTTCCTCCAGTAACTGGATATTCCTTATGCTATGTAATTCACTTTTCCCACTAAATGAGAAATAAAAGCTTATCCTTGTGAGTGGAGGTGCTAGAGCAGTTGGGCACCTGCCTCTTACATGGGAGTTCCAAGGTTTGATTCCCAGTCCCTCCTAAAGAATATGAGCACATGCTGCAACCACTGCAGATGCCACAACCACTGAAACCTGTAGACACTACAACCAGCAAATGCTGCAACCAGCAGATGCCACAACCACCAGACTGCCACAGCCAGTGGAGATCTGATGTGGCTCAGGCATTTGGGCACTTGCTTCCTACCTGGGAGGTCCCAGGGTCTGTTCCTAGTGCCTTCCTGAGAAAAGGAACAAACACAGTGAGCAGACAGAGAAGGAAGACATCAAGGAGGGAGGGATAAATAAATAAAAATAAAAAAATAAATCTTTAAAAAAAAAGCTTGCCCTTTCCAGATGGAAAGAGTTTTACTATTCTGGTTCCCAAAAGCTTAGCTAACATTATGGTGGCTAAATAATATATTAACATTTAATATCTAAGAAATGAATAACAGAAAATCAGCCTTTGTACTTTAAAATCCATGCTTAGAAAATATTCAGCCTTAAGGAACTTACCATCATTTAACTTAACCTTTCAACCTGCAACTGGTACAAAGAAAACAACAGGCTCATTATGGCTCAGGACATTTTATTCAATATAGAAGCAAGTGGGATTAATACCACAAACCTTATATTATCCAAAAGTATTATTGCTAGTAAAAGTCTGAAATGTGTTTATATTCATCAAATTTCATTTTTATACTTCTATAAACAAGGATTTCATAATGCAGTTTTTAAAAATTAATATTTTAATACCTCAGTCATCTGAACAGTTGTTTTCAGGGGGAAGACATCTTTGACCAATTTTCTACTTGGGTAACACTCTTAAAAATTGGTAATTACATTTCCAGATCTATACTTGTGTAAATATGCATTTAAATTTCACATCCCTTGATTTATATATAATATATATTATATGTAGAGTTACAGTTCAAGAATTCTCCTCTAGAGATTGGAATATGTAGGACCATTGGTTTCTAGTGCCCCAAATCTACTACTCTTCTGATTATCCTTCCTTTTACTTTCTAAAATTTGGTATTTTTTCAATATTTTTCAGGTGTTCTACATTGGTATTTCTGAGTGTGTGATTTTAATTAATGTACCTGGTATGAGGTAAGCTATATTAGTCAAAAGACTTAACTTTTTCTTCCCTGAAAAATTTTTTCTTACGATTTTATTTTTTAATTTTTAATTATAAATTTCCTTTTTTTTCCTTTTGCTCTCACTGCTGCCCCACTAGGACTTAGTAGGAACATCTATGTCTTCAATCTCACATTCCTATTGTTAAATATTTTTTTTTAATTTCCAAGACCACTCAAAGCATATTCAGACCTTTTCCTTCTAAGCATTTAATAAATGTGTGGAGTGAAGATAGTTATGTAACTAGATAGCACATTGACAAAATGGATATAATACAATTTCATGTATTTGTCTCAGAATTAGGGCAATCATTTATTTCTTCTGCATTTTCAAAATATATGCATTTTATTTATATAGTATGACAAATGTATTTCAATTCTTTCAACATAATTCTCCACTTTATATTTTTCAATTGAATTCATTGAAGAATCCATGTCTTGAAAATGTTCAGTGTTAAGGATCTAATTCTCATATAACATCAGGTGGCATCCTGCAACTGGTAAAGAGAAAACCTGTTCTCATTATGCTCAGTTCCTATTATTCAGAATAAAAAAATAATGTATGAATATCACAAGTCTAACATCAAAAATAAAGCTGATAAAATCCTGAAATGAATCCCCATCCCTCCAATGACTGAGATAATCATTTTATTTTCCATAATAATTGAAGAATCCATCATATTTCTTTCAATATAATTTATTACTACCTGGGTTTCTGACACAACTATTTTTTTGGAAAAACAACACTATTCAATTTTGTATTCATTAACAGACTTTTAAAAATTTATAGCAATTATATACATATTATTTATTTTTACAGATAAACTTATCATTGCATGTGGGATTATGTCCTTTATTTTGTACCACTTCCTGACTTATATTTCAATTTATATTTAGTTTTATATGTGGATTTACTGTCCAAGTTATTATCAAGATTATATTTGGTTATATACATCCATAGATTTCTAATTACCAGTATTGTGTTAAAAATTCTAAGTGTTCTATGTCTATTTGATTGTCTCTCTATAATTTTGTATTTTATTTTATGGAATTCTGAAGTTCTATACTGGTTGACCTAAGCATTATTTCTTTTTTTTGACTAATATTAGCTTCATCAAATAGGCTAGGTCAGCCAAGAAATTTAGGGATTTTTAACCAGCATAAATTTACCCAAGTTTTTTCCTGTAAATTTTAAATCACCAACTTCATTGTTATCTCTAGATTAGGACAATCATTTATTAATTACATATTTTTCCATATTTGTATTTAAAATTCTATATTAAGGGAAATGATCTTTAAATCTCAAGCAATTCAAAACAATCTTTTCAATGCTTAAAATTGTACATACAAATGTATATAATTTCCCTTAACTCTCTGGCATTTCTAAGTCTGTCACTTATTTTCTGAAATACTGAAGAAAAAAACATACTTTCTTTCTTAGAAAATATTGTTTCCAGGTTTTATATTATCCCACTGTCTCCTTAATTGTCCCAGTGCATCTGGCATCATTAAAATATATTTGTTTATTTTTTCTTATTAAATATCTGGATTTTTTCCAATGGTTTCTAGTCCAAAGATGTTTGTTTACAATCGTGAATAAGTCAATTGATTGTTTCTTAGGATGTCTCTCACTTGGAGCTAAAATGCTCCTAGGTTTTGTTTAATGAGAAGATGGAGTGAAGCTAATCACAATTTGCATTGGCCTCAAGACCTTATAACAGGACACTTATCTCAGGCATTAATCCACAAAAGCTGTCCATGGTTTCCCTTAACAATTTTCTAAGTTTCTATTTCAATAAGGAAATATTCTCAGTCATTTTTAGGCCTCCACAGGCAGCCTGCTCAAGGCCGAGTACTGCTGGAGTTAACATGACAAGGTCAAGCAAAATCTAAATCAGCATATCAGTTCTCAGCTTTAAAATTATTCCTTGTGCCAAAGGTCCATATTTTTGAATTTTAAGATGTCCAAAAGTGCCAATCCCACTTTCTGCTTCCATATATACCTCATACTTATGTTCCTTTTCAATAGACACAATTTTCATATTTTGTCTTCTAAATTGTACAATTATCAATTCATGAGTACCTTCTTCACTGAAGATCATAAAATAAGTAATTCATGACTAGGCATAAGATTAATTATCTTGAACAAAACTCTGATGAAGATCTTAAAGAGAGATATGGCACTAACATGATTATTTATTCTTGAATTTGATGGATGGAACATGCTTGTATTTCAGTCACTTGATATACACAGGAACACAGGTCCTTCTGCTCCTATCTCAAAAGCATTGAAGCTTGTCCTCAAATCTTTATTTTCAAGCTGTTCTTTATGCTTACATGTTACAGTCATTCCTACAGGTTTATTTTGTGTGTGTGTGTCAAAGTTTAAAAACATCGCTGCCACCCACCCTGCAAAAAAAAAACAGAAAAGAAATGGATTGGTAAAACTCAGCTTGTGAGTTCTGCTCTGGTCTTATATTCCCTTCTTGTCTCATGGTTGGTCACAAAGTCTTCAGTTTCAAAATCTCACTAGGAGCTGGTTCTCAATTAGTGAGTAGCTAACAAAGGACAGCCTTTTTCCAGAACAATAGGGACAATACAACTGATTTCCAATAGAGGAAAACTAAACTAAACAATAATTCTTTGAAATGGAATTATGGGATGAGGCAGTTTTAAAGGATTAAATGGAGCTTTCACAATTTATATTTCCCTTTGTTTATAGGTAATCAACTTTCTGACTTTAAATGCTGCATTAACTTATGAATCCTTGTCTCATTAGAAAGCATGCAAAAATTTGTCTTTTGTATGCCATTTGTGTTGGTTATACCAATTTTTAATTTTAAAAGCATATTTTTCAGGTAGATGGAATTATTCTTAAGATTTTAGTGCTCCTCCCTGTAAGAGGAAAGTGTTCCATTACCCCACTGATATATAGCTTGACCATGTAGCAGGCACTTTCAGTATAAATGAAAAGGAAGTAAGAATGTGGATTATACTGTAGGCTCTGAAAATATATTCAAAATTATTATAATATTAGTTTTCATCTTTTATCATTTAATCCACTTAGAATTGTTTTTGTGTAGTTTGGGGGTTGGATGTATTCCCACTACAGTACCATGTTGTATGTCATCTGTTGAGTATTCATATATGTTCCCTCTATTCTTCTACATATTTTACTTGTGTTTTTTTGTCCCATGCTGCAATGCTTATTGACTATTATTTTTTACCAAGATACAACATTTGTTGAGAAAATTCATAAAAATTTTTCTTCCTCAGTAGTGTTTATGTTATTTTGATTTCATCAGTATTTTAGGACCAAACAGTCTATTTTTTTTTCTGTAGAAAATCTACAGGAATTTTTTTACACATGTCATTTAATAAATTAATATAATAGACATTTTATAATATTACATCTTCCATGCCACAAATGGTCTATTTCTCTAATTATTTATTTATTCATAACTCTCAATGAACATTTAATCATTGGCCAGAGGACTTTAACAGCTTTTTCCTTAAGGGGACACTGCTTAATTGATGGCTTAAGGGGAGGTGTCTTATTCTACAAGGGAGAGATTTAGTAAATGACCTTTTAGAACTTATTCCCCTTTCACGCCCCTAATTATGCCTAACTGAGACTACTTTGGTCTGGAGTGGCAGGTCAGGACCTAGTAAGTGGCTCTCATGTTAATTAAGAAATTAACAATCTTACCTGTCACCTCAATGTTCACTTGAGGATCCTCCTGGATAATGGTTTGCAGTGTTGACCAAGGATCCATGACTGGCTTTGACCCATTCTGTCTTTCCCAGGGACAAAGCGTTGGGGTCCTGAAAGCAAGGTAGCTTGGGACCAGGACACCAACTCTCCACACTTGAAGCAAGTTCCTGCTGAAGTGGAGCCTGGATTCAGGTGGCCCCAAGGTGACAGATGCCTTCAATGGTGGCAGCTAAAAGGTGAGCCTGTCCTTGTGCTCTGGGCCTGCACTCCTCATGTTTCTCCTCAGCAGTGTGGTCTCAACTGTTGAAAACAGTAGAGGTTGTTTATATAAGGGAGTCCATTGAAGTTTGGGGACCCATGGAAAATTTTTGAAATTTCCTACCAATATCAGAGGCAGACTAGCTAATAAAGTGAGTTCCTAGAAAATCTATTCTTCTCTAGAGTCAAGATCTACCAGAGGGTATTTTTATCATTGCTTCTACCACTTTCCTTGAAGGATAGGTTTTTTTCCTGCCTCTGAGCAATTTTCTTGAGCTTATTTTAATTGACTGGTTTGGTAGCGCAATTCCTAATCCATTTGAGTGGACTTGTGACCACATGGTCTCTGGCCCTCAGATATTCCTGTCCCCTCCTTCCATCTTACACAGGAGGTTTACTTGAATTCAGGGTCCCATACAGAGGCCACTCTTGGCTATCCTCTAATTTGTACTGCATCTTTGCTGTGGCAGGAAATATTAGCCTCTTCTTTTTTAGACCATCAGTAAGTATATTGTCCCAATTCCAGAGAAGGCACCCCAATGGGAAGTTGACTAGAATGTCGGTGAAGCTAGCCATTATTATAGGGGAGGATAAATGTGTTGGTCACTCTTAGTGGCATCTCACTCCTAGACTTTACTGAATGGAAATCACCAAGTGTCCTGGGGGTTGGAAGACGTTCTCACCATTCCAATGGTCTAGGAATTCTGTGTCTCTTATCTCTGGGTGTTTCCAGAGTCTTACAAGTCTTAGAAGACATCTGAGTCCTGTTGTCAAAGTGAGGCTACCAAGCTGGACTTACTACTTAGGAAAGGGACTGACCAGGTCCCCTCTTTTGGCCTACTTAGGAAGTGACTATGAAACAGATCTCATTTTATGGCCACTGCCAGAGACTAAGTTTTACAGTTAAACCAGACATTAGGAAGCATATTAAGAAGCTATAAACTGATTGCTCTGTGGCTTGCAGCAAAACAGCTTTGGGGGGCCCAGAGGTAATAGATTAACTGTAATCTCAGGGCCTCCAGGGGACTGAGGAAGGATCAACCTTTGGGCACTACCAAGGGTGGGAATCTAGGTGCCTTGCTATTAAGACAAAAGAGGGCATACAGGTTCTAATTAAAAACCTAGATTGACCAGTCTTGGTCAGGTGTAGGGAGCATTACTTACCTCTTTGTCTCCTGGGTTGCTCACCAAATATGTTTGCAAAACACTCTGGATTCTGGGTTTCTAAGTTCTTGGCTTCATTGCAAGAAATAATTCAAAGATTTGCCAGTTCAATAAAGCCAGGAAAAATAGCATATTGAGAAATGAGAGAAAAGATTGTATGCACTCAAGACATGTGTATGGGAGGGCTACGGGGTAAGACATGAAATATGGAGCCCTGGGATAAGTATTTTTAAGGCCTTTCCTTCTCTCCCCTCCCTTAATTAAGGATCTCAGCTATTTGCTGTCCTGAATCATTGCCTTTCTAACTTCACCTGTTTGTTTTCAGGGAAACAATAGGATGAATTTTCTGTTTGGGGTTATCTGGGACTTTTTTTTGAGCCTTGGAGTTTCAAATGGGACCTTGTGACCAAGGTCTTAGTGAGCTCTTTGGCTGTAATGGTTATAGCTTTTTTCTCAAGTGTCTGCCTTCCCTCAGGGTATTTCTGGGTGGGGTCTCATGGCTATGTTCCAAACAGTGGGGTCTCAGCTACAGCTGATATGGTTTTATTCTAACCAGCCACCTTCCATTGTCACATATACTAACATGCCTCTACTCTATCACTTAGTCCATTTTATAAACTTTTGTGCAAGGCTCTTCTTTCAAACTGAAATTGATGTTTATGTGATTCACCAATGTTAGGTTTACAGTAGTCTACTCATTTTAACTTTTGAATAATGTTATATTTTGTAAACAATTCCAACTTTGTTTATCAATTTTCCTTTGATGGGCATCTGTGCCCTATCCATATTTTAGTTATCAAGAAAAAACCTGATGCAAATTCTTGTACAAGTTCCTTTGGACTAAAATTTTCAGTCTCACTTGCTTAATTATAAGGATAAATCACAGGGTCAAAAGATAGGTTATATTTAGTTTTATAGGAAACTACTCATCATTTGTAAAGAGGGTGTAATGGAACAGTACCAAGAAAAATAGTGAGAAGTTAATTTGAGCATAATCATCAGCATAATTAGTTGTCAGATACGTTCAATTCTCTAATTTCCAGGTATATAATAAAATATAATTTTGGTTTCAATTACCATTTCCTTTCAGAATATAAAGAGAAAAACTCCATACTAAGCCATTAAAGAAGTTTCATTGGATTATAAGGACTTTATTTATCAGAGTGTGTTTTCAGACCACAATGGCATTAAATTAGATATTAACATCTGTTTAGCAAAATAAAAACATACGATTTAACTATATGTGAATCAAAATAAATTGCTACTAATTTTTAATCTGAAATTGAATGAGAGTGAAAGTGATGGAGTAGAAATATAAAGTATATACAGCAAATTTTAAAATTGTAAATGTTTATACTGGAAAGGAAGAATATGTAAAAAAATTACCTACAATTGCAACTCAAGAAACGAAGTTAAGAAGAGAAAATTTATACTAAAATACATAATAGGGAAAACTAATTAAAAAAAAAGTAGAAATCAATGAAATACAAATTAAAGAAGCAAACAGAAAAAGTGACAAAATCAAAAGTTTTCTTTCAATACATCATTCAAATTTATTAATTCTACATAGTTAATAAATAATAAAAGTGAATGAATAAAGTACAAATATTGGGGAGATTTTTACTAATCTACAGGTAGCTAGTCAAACTTTGTTGTTTCACAGACATTCTCTAATATATATATATTAATCAGACATACAAGATCACAATTTAAGAAGCTTCAGCCTGCCATTCTCCCATAGAAATGTATACAACTATCAAAATCTGACAGCATCTACTTCCACAGAGCTCTGGAATACAGAAAGTGGATGCAGTAATTGAGTGAGCACAGAGTCATGCAACTAGCACTTTAAAATGGCAATAGAAGCTGGTGGTGACTTTTCTGGTCTTCCTCTCTCTCTCAGTGGCATGCAATGGAACTGGCCTGTGTTCTCATTGTGGATTACTGGCCCCATTCCAGGGGAAGCTGTCACATATATATAGATTGAGGTGCATGTATGCTGGTGCCAGTCTAAGCAATGGCGTGCTGAAGTATTGATCCAGGACACTCATTTCTGTCTCTCCCTCTATATACTTGCCCTGCAGGCAGAAGCAGCTTACACAGGGCTAAAACAGTATAAAACCAATCAAATTGTGGTCCCACTGGGCAAAATATTTCCCCTAAAGACATCCATTTTGAGGGGAGGAATCTATTTCTTGTAGGTAAGATGAGATGTCAGATTCCTGTAAACAGAAGAAGTCCTAAGGATATGAGCACATGTCCAATACAAGGCATAGGCTCAGAGATGACTGAGAAGGCATCATGTTTTCTCCTCAGGCTGATCCTCTTGGATAACTCTAAGAGAAGGATAGGAAGGACAACTCTAAGGGAGAACACCAGCCAGCCAGTCAACACGGTGAAAGGTGTTTATTTGCATTGGTTTGTTTGTTTTCATTAGCTTCTGGTATGAAAGGAAATCTGTAGCATATTATGAGCTTGATACAAACTTAAAGAACGGGCAAATTAAGGAATAAATTCCAGATGTAGCACTTTAAAATATTCAATTGTAGAGTGTGAAAAAAAATGATTATAAGACAAAAAACAAAATGGGAAATTATAACCTATTCAAAGGATAAAGATAAAATATCAGGGAAAGTCCATCAAAAAGACAAGACATTGCTTATGCAAGCCAAGATGTTAAAAAATATTCTTAAAAATTCTAAAATAAAATAAAGAGAAATAAGTAAAAGATATAAGGAAAATGATGAATAAATAAATGAAAGACATAATAATGAGGTAGATTTTGTAATAGTGGACAAACAAAAATATAATATTTGAAGGCCACAATGACTGTAATAATAAATTCCCAGAGGGCTTCAATAGCAAATAGAAATGGTAAAATAAAGAATCCGTGAGTCTCAAATACAATTAAAATGCTGCAAACTTAGGATCAGAAAGAAAAAAGAATCTCAAAACATGAATAGGCCTTAAGACAATTGTGGGATAATATCATGCATACCAGTATTCATCTTTTGGGGTTCCTAGAATTTTAAGAATGCTGGAAAGGGGCAGAAAGAATATTAAAAGATTAAAAGCCAGAAATCTTCCTAATTTTTACTAAAGACCTTTATATACACATTCAAGAATTCCAATGAATCTTAAGCATGATAGTCAGAGATAATCAGGCCCAGAAACATTGTTAAATTCTTGAATGATAAGGACTTGGGAAGAGCTCTGAAAAGTCCAAAAATATATATAATGTGCTATGTATCAGGGATCTCCATTGAAATTAAGTAATTATTTCACACGAGAACCTATGGAAGCAAGAAGGCAGTGTAAGAAAATATTTAAAGTGTTGAATGAAAACAATTGCATATCAAATATTTTAAATTGGCTTGAATGACTTTCAAAAATGGGGAGAGATTCTGAAAAGCTGAGGGAATTCATCATCATGAAACGTGCCATACAAGCAATACTAAAGGAAGTTCTTAAGCCTGAAGAAAAGGACATTGTACAATGGATTGAAGTGGCATAAAGAAATAAATACTTTCAATAAAGGTAACCATATGGATAATTATAAACACCAGTATCATTTTATTGTATTATTGATATGTAACTCCACTTTTAACTTCTTACAGGTTCTAAAATTTAAATGCATAAACAGTAATGATAACATATGGTTTTAAATATATACTATATAAATATATCATGTGTGAGAAGTACAAAAAAATGGTGGAAGGGTTAGGAGTTTTGTTTGGTAGATGTACTATGTATAACTATGGATTATAGTTAATAGTATAATTATAATAATATTTTTCATGAGTTGTGTCAAAGTTACATTACTAAGGGACTGTGTTAATAACATGTAAAACTACTAGTATCAGGGGAGCGTTATATTGGAACACTATTTTCTGCGTGAATTTTGTAAACCATGACTGCATTAATTTAAAAAATGTTACAAGGGACAAAGAAGGACTGTGTAAATTAAAAAGTGGTCAACTCAAGAAGAAAACTATACAATTTTGAATACATATTCACCAAAGATCTGCTCCCCAAATTACACAAAGCAAATATTGACAGATTTGTAGGAAGAAATAGATTTTCTACAACAATAGTAGGGACCATCAATACAATAGTTTCAATAATTGATAGAACATCTAAACACATGATCAATATGGAAACTGAATACTTGAATGAGAACATAAACCACCTAAACCTAAGGGACATATATAGAATAATTCACAAGCAAAAAGCAGAAAACACATTCTTAACTAGTACACATGGATAATTTCCTGGCATAAACTACACATTAAGTCACAAAACATGTCCCAAAATTTTTAAAAATAATTAAATTATACACATATCTTCTTAAGCCTCAATGAATTGACATTAGAATCAATAACAGAGGCAACAGGAAAATGCACAGGTATGGGAAAATTAAACAACACATTCATAAAAAATTGCACCACAGTTGATATTAAGAGTTAACTTAAGGTGAATGAATAAAAACACGCAAAATTTTGTGGTATGCAACAAAGACAGTGATAAGAGTGAAATTTATATATTTCAATGCTTATATATAAAAGAAGAAAGATCTAAAATGAAAGACCTAACTTAATACCTGGATAAAGTAGAAAAAGAAGGATAAACTACATCCAAAACAAGGAAATGGAAGGAAACAAAGAGATTAGAGTTGAGATGAATGAAAATACTATAAAAAATAACAAGAAAGAGAACCATCAAAAGCAAAAAGTTTCTATTTCAATAGAAATAGACATAACCTTTGCTAATATGATAAAGGAAAAAGTTAGAGTACACAAATAAATGAAAATCAGAAGTGAAATTGAGGGCATTATTATTAAGCCCAGAGAAATTTAAAAAATATATAAAAGGATACTATGAAAAAAATTTTGCCAACATATTTGGTAACCTACATGAAATGGACAAATTCTTAGAAACATACAAACTACATGAAGGAAAAGATGCCCACAGGCAAATCACAAGTAAAGAGATTAGTATAATAATAAAAAACCTCCCAAAACAGCATATCCCAGGACCATGAGGTTTTACTGGTGAAATTAAGAAAGCATCTGAGATCTAACATCAATAAAACTCAAATACTTCCAAAAAATAAAGAAGAGGGAAAAGTTCTTTACTTTTTATATGTGACCATCATCACTCTAATACCAAAGCTAGAGAAATATATCAGAATAAGAGAAAATTAAAGACCAATATCCTGTATTAAAATAGATTTTAGTACTGTCAAAGAAATATTGTCAAACTGAATAGAATTACATATAAGAATTGTACATCAAGTTGGATTTATGCAACATATGTAAGTATAATTCAACACAAGAAAATCAGCTAATATAATATACTATATTAACAAAACAAAGGAATAAAAAAAGTCATTATCTTCTCAATTCAGGCAGAAAAAGCATTTGGCAAAACAAAGTACAATTCCTTGATGAAAACACAGGGAAATATGGACTAGAAGGAAACTAAATTACAACATGATAAAGTACATATTTGGAAAACCCAAACTATCATACTCAATCTTAAAAGATGGGAAGCATTCCATTTAATATCAGAAAAAAGTCAAGCATGCCCACTGTCACCAATGTTATTCAATATTGTCTGGAAGCTCTAATCAGAACAATTAGGTAAACAAACTTGAAAGGGAAATGCAAATAATCCCTATATGCATATGATATGACCCTAAATATAGAATATGCTGAAAATCCACATCAAAACAATTAGCAGTAATAGACTAATTCAGCAAAGTATAGGGAACATGACTAAGTACCTGGGGAATGCCTCTAAGACATATAAATGTGTTCAAGTGCTCAAGCAGCATTGTCTCAGTGGGTATAAACCCACACAATAACTTAAAGGGTTTTGAATTGCCATCCTGGGGAGCCCTGCTGCAGTCTCTAATAGAATGGCAAGGAACCCCTGAGTACAAGGGCAGTGCCTAGTGAAGCCAGGCCCTTGATATCGATGATTCCACTTATGAACTTTTTCTTGTGAACTTAGCCTGGTATTATATATTACTTAAGATTTATCTACTGAAAGCCTCCATGTTGCTCAAATGTGGCTTCTCTCTAAGCCAAACTCAGCATATAAACACACTGCCTTCCCCCAGTGGGGGCCACGACTCCTGGGGATGAGCCTCCCTGGCACCAAAGCATTATTACCAAGCACCAACTAGCAATGCATCTGGAAAAAAGACCTTGATCAAAAGGGGCAAATATTAAATACAAATGAATTTTAATGGCTATAGATTTCAAAGTGAAACAGGAGGTCACTCCAGAGGTAATTATTTTGCACTTCTCAGCAGGATCTCACTGACTGCCATAGTAAACAGTGCCTCAGACAATGGGGCACCTGAGGGCTGTAGAGACATCCAGACACTAAGCAGGGCAGACAAGCTCAGGAATTAAACACCCTGTCAGTGGGCCTTACTCTGGAATTTATGTTCCACAGTGTAAAAGAGTTAAACTCATAGTTTCCCTATACATAGCTCTTCTACCCATTCTATTTGAACTTATAATTAGCACTAAACTTGCTAAATATATGCCCCAGAAACATAAATCTTTAGTCCATTCATATGTCTGTTGAGACCTGAATCTCAGCAGGGTTGCAACACCTACTCTCCAGTTCACTGAACTCATCCAGGACAACTAACAAGGAGATGATGATGTACAATCCCCATCAAAAGAAATAGAGAATGTCTGAAACAGCAAGCAAGGTAGCTCCATCCATCTGTCTCATGGGGTCTATTCTGCCTCTAAATTAAAGGCAGAGTGGACATCACCATTCCAAAATCCTCAAGATTGGGGAATGAACAAAGGACTAGAGTTGACTTGTTAATATTCTGTTATAATATTTTATTATAGATATGTTATTTTTTTTTAGCAATGGAAGAACTTTTATTATTGCTATAAAGACAGTGGCCACAGAGGGTCTCAGGGGAGGGAGAAGGAAGAATAGCTGTTACATGGTGGCATTTTTGGGACATTGGAAATTTCCCATATGCCATTGTATTGATGGATACAGGCCATTATATATTTTATCATAACATACAAAATTATGTGAGATAGAGTGTAAAATATAATCTAAAATATAGTCCACCGTTAGTAGCAATGCTTCAATAGGTGTTCATCAATTGTAACAAATGTACCACATTAATGAAGATTGTTTTAATGTGAGAAATTGTGGGAGGGGGAGTGGGTGGGGCCTTTGGGAATCCTCTATATTTTTATTTAACATTTATGTAATATAAAACTTCTATAAAAATAAAAATTTACAATAAAAATTCAATGATGTTTCAATAAACCAATAAAGAATCTGAAGAGAAATTGAGAACACTAATTTCATTGACAATAGCAACTAAAGGAGTCAAATATATAAAAATATACCTATCTAAGTGTGCAAAAGAATTTTACATGGGAAATTAAAAACAAATTTTTGAAAGAACTAGAAGTAAATTTAAATAAATGGAAGGAAATTCTGTGTTCATAGAAAATGGAAGGAAATTCTGTGTTCATGGATTAGAAGGCTAAATATTGTTAAGAGGTCAATTCTACCCCAATATATTTACACATTCCAGGCAACCACAAAGTTAACAGCCTTCTTTGTGAAATGGAAAAGTCAGTCATCAAATTTATATAGAATGTTAAGGAGACCTGAGTAGTCAAAACATCATGAAAAATAATAATATATTTGGAGGTCTCATACAGTAATTAAAACTGCATGGTACTAGCACAAGGACAGACCTAAAAACCAATGCACTAGAATTTATTGTGCAAAAATCAGCCCTTATAACAGGTCAACTGATCTTTGCAAAGTCCACTCAGTGAAGAAAGAATAATCTCTTCAAATGGTGCTGTTAGAACAGAACATCCATATGCAAAAGAAACAAATATGGACCCCTACCTCACACCATATCCAAAATTCAACTAAAATGTGTCAAAATCCTACATATGAGAAATAAAGTTATAAATCTCCTGGAAGGAAATCCAGGGAATCATTTTCAGGCATGTGTGTTAAACAATGGTTTATTAGAATTTGCACCAAAAGCAAAAACAATAGGAGAAAAGAAAACTAGATTAAATGGGATGTAATAAAAATTTTAAATGTGCCCCAAAATTCATTCTCATGAAAGTAAAAAGACAAAAAGAATTTAAGAAAATATTGGAAACAACATATCCATTAGGTGTTCAATATGTTAAGAAATGTTACAAATATAGTAATTTTAAAAATTCCATTTAAATGGGCAAAATATGTTTTTTTAGTTTGCCAAAAGGCTGCTGATGCAAACTACAAGAAATGTGTTGGCTTTGAAAAGGGTATTTATTTAAGGTAAGAGCTTACAATTCCAAGCCAATGAATGTCCAAATAGAGGCATCAGCAGAGATGCTTTCTCATGAAAGTCAGCTACTATTGATCCTGGTGTATTTGACATATGGCGAAGTAAGATGGCCACCAATCTCTTTGGCGGTCTCTGGTTTCCCTTCTGGCTCACTGTCTCCTCTTAAGTTGCTCCATGGGCTCAGCTTCTTGGGGGATGCAAGCTTAAGCAATCCTCTCTCTCACATTACAGAATCAAATATGCCAGCTCACTTTTCTCTGTGTGTCTGAGGGAGCCTCTGCCTGTGTTTCCATTTATATCAGCCCCAGCAAGGGTGTGTATACTCCACCTGAGTCATGTGTCACTGACATAATCCAAATAAAAGCCCTAATTATTCTTTTCAAGTAATCTAATCATAGACCTCTCACCTGAATTTAATGCAATCAAATGTATCAAAGTCATATAAATTAGCTTACAAATATAATCTTTCTGTTTGTGATTCATAAAATTATTCCAATCTGCCACAGATGTCAATAAACATTTCTCCAAAAAAATATATAAATGACCAATAAACACATGAGTAGATGTTCAACATCATTAGCCATTCCAGATATGCAAATCCAAACCACAATTAAAAACCATTTTTCATCTACTAGAATGGTTGCTCTTAAATAATTAGAAAATAAGCTTTGGAAAGGATATGGAAATATAGGAACAATGGTTGGAAAATAAAATTGAGCAACCAATGTGTGAAACAGATTGGGAATTCCTCAAAGTACAGGTATGCCTTGGAGATATTGTGGTTTTGGTTTAAGACCACTGCAAAAAAGTGAGCCTTATGAAGGTTTTGGTTTCCTAGAGTATATAAATGTTTACACTATACTGTAGTTTATTAAATGGGCAATAACATTGTGTCTAAAAACAACTTGCACAATTTAATTTCTTAATTTAAAAATACTTCATTGCTGAAAAAAATACTGACCATCACTGAAGTCTTCAGTGAGTCATAATCTCAATATTGAGATTAGCCTCAATATTGATGGCTGCTGACTGATCAGGGTGTTGATTACTGAAGGCTGGGGTGATTGTGGCAATTTCTTAAAATAAGACAACAATGAAGCTCACCACATTGATTGTTTCTTCCTTCCATGAAAGATTTCTTTTTTATTTATTTATTTATTTATCTATCTGTTTATTTATTTATTTTTATTTTTTTCTAAAATGATATATAAGTACATATGCATATATGTGCATTTGTTTACATAAATGTTATTTGTTATATATATATATAAAAGTTGCCTAGATTACCTAAATATTACTCAGAAATTACAGGGATTCCCATGTTCCCCACGGCCCACACCTCCAACAACATCCCACAAAACCATTCCTCATCTGTGTGGTACAACACCCGCAATGGATATACACAACCTGGGGCCTTGCCACTGAGCATAGACCACAGTTCACATCACAGACCACACTCTCCCACCCAGTTCTGCATG
>JAQZBX010018171.1:0-34867 GCA_029593785.1 Cabassous unicinctus | reverse complement strand
GCTTTAAAGATAGTTTAGGATCTTAATAACCTTTTAGATAGTAAACGTTAAAATGTAACCATGGGTTAGTGCTGCAATTAGATATGCTAGTTGACCACAAGTCTGGTTTATCTAACCTTGGCATCAGAACAGGAATTTCTAAGCCACAAGTTAATGTTCTATAAAAGTTAACATCCTATTGCACTGGAACTGATAATGCTTACCTAAAGTCTATATTGTGCCTGCAACCTTGCCTAACTATAGAAAGAATGCTTACGTAAACTTTACATAGCCACAAAAAGAATGCTTATGCCTGCCTAAGAATAGTATATAAAAACTGAGCTATCCTACAATAAAAGAAGAAAAAGAGGTCGATTCTCACTCAACTTGGTGTGCGACTCATCATTCTCGCCAACTCCCTTAACCACCTTCAGCCTGCTCCCTCGTGCCTCGGCTGGACCGCAGCAGTTTTAAAAAAGAAAAAAAAAAACAACCCGATCTTGATTGCCTTTGCGCTCCAGTACAGCTGCCAGCTGCAATGGCCCTGGAGGAATCCTCTTCAATGGAGGAATTTAAAAAGACCTCATCCTTTTGCTCCCAGCTTAGAAGAAGCTATGAACTCTCCTTCTTTAGCTAATATTACAGTTCTAAATATTTCTATATTACAAAAAGGCATCCAAGGGGCTCAATTAGATGGAGATGAGATGCTTATATGTTTCCTGTCCAAGTGACCCCCATAGCACCTAATGCTGAAATGCCACAGGGAGGACAATTCACCCATACTCCTCTAAATTATAAAATACTAAAGGAATTACAGGAGGCATGTGCTAAATTTGAACCTAAATCTCCATATACCTTGGGAATTTTGTGAGGGATCTCTCAAACCAAAAGAATAATTCATTGGGACTTTGATCAGTTGGCTAGACCCTGCCTCACTGACTCTGAATTTTTACAATTTAAAACACGGTGGGCTGATGTAGCTCATATTGTTGCATCCTGCAATTCCAAGGCTAATCCTCCAGTAAATGTAACATTTGAACAACTTATGGGTTCAGGAGGATATTTAGGTATTCACGCTCAACTTCAGTATTCTGACATTGCTATACTACAGTGTTGTCTTTGTTGTTTGCATGCCTGGGAAAAAAATCACTCCTCCAGGGTTAGTGGCTCCGTCATTTGCACATGTAAAGTAAGCTGCCTCTGAACCATATGTTAATTTTATACCTTACTTTAAAAAGACTCTTGAGCACAATGAAAAACCCAGCCATTCAAGATTTATTACTTTGAATTTTGGCCTTTGATAATGCTAACACAGAGTGTCAAAAAGCCCCTAGCCCCATGAAAATGTAGTGATAGGGAGCCTCCTCCTTATCATTGCCACCACCATTCACTAGTGTCTCCAACTTCCCATGTATTTCTTTCCGAAGAATTTGTCCTTGCTTGATAATCTGCTTTATCTCTGCCACTGTCTCTAAATCCATCATGAACTCACTTACCAACAGTCATTCCATTTCCTTCCCTACGTTGTTGTTAATTTTCCTTTGGCACAAAGTTTGCCCTCCTTATGGTAATATCCTATGACCACTATCCTGCCATCTGCTATACTCTGCACTATGAGGCCATAATGCACAGGGGTTGTTGTGCAGATGGCAACAGCATCATGGCTCGGTGGATGTGCTTATGGCTCCATTCTTGTACCAGGTACATTCTTTGTCAGGTTCTGTGGGTCCAACATAGTCCACCAGTTCTTCTGTGATATTCTATCACTGCATACACTAGCCTGTTATGGAGAGCATATTTTAGAAGGTGCATTATTCTCAGCTGTTGTTCTGTTTTAGTGTGTTTCATTTTAATGGCTGTTTCTTATGTCCACTTTTTTGCTACTATTCTAAGAATCCCATCTGTAAAGTGAAGACAGAAACTTTTTTCAACGTGTCTGCCCCACCTCACTGTGGTGATGCTGTACCTGCAGAAAACTCTCTTTACTTCTACCCTCTTTTTGGTGACCTTGTTGTATTCAATTGATTCATCATTACATGCAATTTTGTTTATATTTATGAAGACTTTTAAAATCATAGTTGAAAATACAACCTCCAGACCAATAAATGTGATTTGTTAAATTGACTGTTATAGTAAAATATGTAACTCCTAGAATATATCATCATTTCCCACTACTATCAGCAGAGTACCAGGGTAACTGTCTCACTGCCTTTTAATCAGCTTTAAAATAACTATTTTTGCATTTATTTTTTCTGTTCATATGGGAAAATTAGTGGCATATTATCACATTATTTTACAAATTTAATTTTTCTATTTTTCAATTCCATGTGTAACATTTAATTAGTAAATTTTCAGTCCAAACTTTTTCTCTGTTTTTCTCTTTGGAAATTAGGCTTTTATTCCTCCTTAAAATTCTGGAGGAGATTTTTATGTAGTAACATGTAAAATTCACATTCCATTTTGTGAAATACTATTGCATTGTAGATTGTCAATTTTTGTACATGATGCACACTAATACCTAAAAAGCTACACCTATTTCAAATATCCAAAATATCTTTCCAAAGCTTCTTCAAATAAATTAAATATCTACCTCCAGGTAGGTTTTACTCTAATACTGTTCTTTGCATTCTATAAATATATAGCTTATTTATACCAATCATAAATTAGTAAAAAATTAGAAATAGCCCCAAAATGAAGATTTTTTGTTTACCTTGTTGGCTAGCAGTTTAATAAAAATATTAGGATATGTAGTAGAAAGTAATTACTTCTATTGTTTTGGTATTTTATTTTAATTATTAAAATAAATTACATGATGACAACAATAATAGCACTAACAGACATAATGGCAAATAACTGAATATAAATTCCCTTTAATTGTGAACCTAACTGCTTTTAAGCACTTAGGGCTATAGGCAGTGATACATGAGGTATTTATGTGTCTACAAAATTTTCTCTTTAATTCAATTTTCTGGTCTCCTCCATCAGTTCTGCTAATTATTATTTTTTGGCTGGGCACAGTATATTTATTGATGGTACACATCAAGGTAAGGCCCCCACTTCAGGGCGTTTGGTATGGAAGCCATAGAGAATGGGTGATTTTCAAGTTAAGCTAGGACTCCCCAGCAATGACTGCTTTTCTCTTCCTCTCATGCTGCTGCTGGGGTTTATAGTCCAGGAGGCTCTTACTCCTTGGAGGTCATGTAGACCATAAGGTCCACCACCCTGTTGCTATAGCCTAATTCATTTTTGTACCAGGAAATGAGCTTGACAAAGTGTTTGCTGAAGGCAATGCCAGCCTCAGCATCAAAATTGTTAGAGTGAGTGTCACTGTTAAAGTCTCAGGAGACAACCTGGACCCCATGTAGCCCAGGATCCATTCAAGAAGCCAGATGATGCCTGTTTCACCACCTTCTTGATGTCATCATATTTAGCCACTATCTCTAAATCAAAGGTCAGATCTACATGGCAACATGGTTGATATTGGAGATAGGAACAGTTTCACCAGTTATTGTATTATTTGAGGATATGTTAGTCATTACCATGAGTCACTGTTTATCCTTGAAAAAGATTTACAGAATTTTAATATTATTTATTGTATTCAGAAATGGCACTTCTTTAGCTTTGCTGTCCAATATGTCAGGAGCTAGTGTTAGCAACTTAAATTAATTAAAATTAAATAAAATTAATTCATTTATTCAATCAGACTAGCTATATTTCAAGTGCTCAATAATAAAACTTGCCTAATAGCTATCATATTGTATAGTGTGTATAGGACATTTTCATCAATTCTGAAAGTTTTAATAGATAATTTCTTCTTTGTTTTCTTTTATTTCTTTGTCTACTTTCCTCATCTTTTTAGTAATATTGAAAGTCCCAGAGAATTCTGCCAGGGTTTAAGACCATAACTCCCATAAAACAACACTTATTTCCCCTTCAGAGGCCTCTATTTTATCTAAGACAGCTCTGTTCTGAATGACTTTGACAATTTAATAAACCTCTTTGACAAGAGTTCAAAGAAGAATCCATAGATCTCAAATGTTCATTAATCAATGATATTGAAATGAATGTGTAAATGTGGCAAATTTATCATCTTCTAGAGTAGGGGAAGAAAGTCAATGATGTCTCCATTTAATAGGATTTTCAAGCTTATAGCCAATTTTTTTGTTTTTGCCTTGCTAGCATTTATCTACAATTTACTGTGTTCAAAGACATTGAAAGGCTACAATTAGACAGTGAGGAAAGATGTGATATAAACTATTACATAGTTTTCCATTGAAGCACAAATATTCACTTTAATTTTGATGATTCTAATTTTATATTTTTGTTCTTCAGGCCTGGGCTCTTGGTAGTTGCTCCCTGAAATTGATATTTCTTTGATTTTTTTAGCCTTCCAAAACTTGTTTAGCCATATCCCTGCATTATCTTCTTGCTGTTGAAATGATTAGCTTGTTTTATATTTTCCTGAGTAATCCCTTTCTTTTTCTAGTTTCTGAATTATATAGTACTCTCGGACTGAAAGTTTAAATCCTTGAGTTTGGCATTCTCTGTCTGTCAGTCAGAAGCAGCTATAACAATTCACAAACTAATTACTCATCAATATTAACTTAATCAAGTGAGGCAGCCACTTAGTCCCCAGGGCTCTTTCCTCCAGCAGGTAATTCAAAATCAACAATGGATCAGTAGCTTCCCTTTTCTCTTTAACAAGAACTCAACATTGTATTCCAGGCCAAAGAAATAGTTAAATTTGTCCTAGAGTCCTATCTTTGAAGAACCATTTCCAGGGAACACTCCTGATACCAAATACTATGCCAGAAAATGTTGATAAATTGGACTATGCTAACATTAAAATCTTGTGATCATCAAAAGACCACAATAAAATAGTCATAAAAAGTCATATGGTAGGTGACAAATTGTGTGTGTGTGTGTGTGTATATATATATATATATATATATATATATAATGTATTTATAAATAAAAATATATTTGACAAAGAACTCATATCCAGAATATTCAAATAAATCCCACAAATTAGAAAAATGCAGATAAATTATATAGAGAGATGTATAGATTTGGAAATAAATATAATTTGTAGAAACACAGATATATTGACGTTTAGATGATGATAGATAGATAGATAGATAGATAGATAATTTATTTGGAGATGTTTCTATGTGGAGAGAAACATGTATAAGATATTTTTAAAAGTGCATATATTTTATATATGTTCTATTTTCTCCCTGACTAGATTCTTATATAGTTATAGTTCATGAAAAAAAATTTTTTTGCTACATTTTTTTGGGAAAGGTGGCTTGGTTTTAAAACACCACATTATATATTTTTTTTGGTGAGTTTTTGCCTGCAATGGCATTTTTCATAGTTTTACTCTCAACATACCCATTTCCTCTTGCTTTAGTCCTATCTCTTATAAAGAACATAAAAATAACCTTGACATTTATATTACATCTGAAAATGTATGTCTGAGAAACATGTCGATATCTTTCTTCCATTTTAATCATTATTTAATTTGTTCCATATTTAATGCTTACTTTTAAACTTTTCTCATTTTTGAGATCTATGTTTCCTCCTAATAAAAACAATAATTTTAACAAGCTCATAAAACTTAGTCTTTACTTACATCACTGATGATACTGTTACTGTCAAAATTTTCATTTCTCATTTAATTGGCATGCTTCCTTAGAAATCATTTTTACTTTTGGTAACAACTATTCTTAATGACAGGAATAAGCCTCACCAAGTTATTTATTACCCATAATTCATCTATTTCTGGAAACCTCATCTGCTTCTTTTTCTTCTTACTTAAATATTTTCCTAGAATATTTGAGGTTTATATCTTAGTGTGGCAATTCTTCATTTACCTCATGGTAGAACTCATTCTTTCTCTTGGTGACTGACAGCCTCCAAGAAAAGCCCCACAACTGAAACCTTTCTAAGAACTCAGGAACAAGAGAAGATAGAATGTCATTAGTCCAGAAGCAAAAGTGAAAAATCAAACTGGTATTTCCCATAGTCAATGTCATTTTCCCTTTGTTCTTTAGAAGAAATATAGTGATTCCCTTTCTTATCTAATGTCTGCTTATTTGTCCTTTTATTTGTAGACTCATTACAGTGTTACAGTTACTCCTTTTCAAATGGCAATTAAATTGCAGTCTCTCTGTGTTCTCAATGTTAATGCTTGTTTAATTATCTCATCTCAATGCCAAGGTAATTCTTTGAAATATATATGAGTGTGCTGTGGTATGTGTGGTGGTGGGAATTTTTGTATGATTATGTTCAAATAAACCTGTAAAATGTTTTGCTAAGAAATGAGATGTGGTAGTTCCTAGCTCCTGAATACAGATTTTCAAGAAAATGGAAAATCCATCCTCAAAAGATTAAGTGTAATTTAAAAGCATGACAGCAGTTATAATGTCAAAAGCATATAAAATAGAGAGGGTTAAATATAACAATTTGTACATAAATATCTCAATGCCTTCACCAAAGTAAACCTTGAAGTTAAATATCAAAAATATCTAAATAGCCTCTCAATCAGAAACAAAGTTGGCTTTACCTTCCAAATCCTCACAACTGAGGAAAAAACAAACAAAGGGGGAATTCAACTATGGACTAAATTGGATTTATTTTTATTCTAGCAGTGGAAGAATTTGTATTACTGATATAAAGGCAGTGGCCACCAGAGGTTCTGAGGAGAAGGAGAGGGATGAATAGGCATAACATGGGGACATTTTGGGACATTGGTCTTATCCTGCATGACATTGCAATGATGGACACAGGCCATGATACATTTTATGAAAATCTATAAAATTGTATGGAGCAAAGTGCATACTATAATGTAAACTATAGTCCCTGCTTAGTAACATGGTTCAATTGTGTTCATCAGTTGTAACAAAAGTACCACACTAATGAAAGATGATGTTAATTGCAGAATGCTAGATCTTGGTTTATGAGGCTTGAAGAGAGACCAAAGTTCAGGTGGGGAAGTTTATTACATCACTGGAATGGCAGGGGTTTCTAGTGAGACTTCAGCCATTTGACTGATTTGGGCTGTTCTTTCAATAGCATAGGGGAAGGGTACTAGTGAGGACAGTGGAAAACTCCTGACTTTTACTCTGTGGAATGGAGGATTTGGGGGAGGAAGAGGTAGACATGTTGGAATTTTTAACAAAATATTTGACAATCTTGAGGTCAGCTTTGAGGTTCCACATGTCCCATTTTTCAAAGTGTGGAGGTTTTGGCCATCAGTTATTGGTGCAGGGGAAACTTATTGGTGATGGCTGGTGTTATAAGGTGGGCCATTTGTCTGGTTGGGGCTAACAGGGAAAGTGTGGGAGGGGAAAAGAATGGAACATATGAGACTCTCCTCTATTTTTTATGTATGTAACATTTATGTAATCTAAAACTTCTTTAAAAAATAAATTTTTAAAAATTATAAAAATGCCTAAGAAGTAATGGAGGAAACCAATAGGCCTATAAAAACATGTCACCAGGGCCAAGAAAGGAAATTAAATAAATGGGTGTCAATAGCTAATTTATCAATGGGTTGTATGGTACCCTGTATAGGGTACATACCTTTCCTAAGCAGCATATTCTGGCCCACTAGTTGGCCTTTCCTACTGGGAAAATCCTCAAGAGTCCCATGGTAGTGTCTGCTGCAGTGAAATCATACCTTGCCCCTTCCAAGAGTTGGATGGGACTGGTGTAATAGACTTGCCATCATGTTTCTTAGGTCTGCATTCAGCCCAATATGACCCATCCAGTGAGGTAATTGTCATGGTCATAGGACCAAGCACAAAGGACATTGGTGTGTGATGTCCATGAGCTGCTGGTGAGTGACAAGTAGCTGAAACTGGTGGGCTAAGCACCACAAAGCCTGGTAGCCATGATGTCTGCTTTTACTGTTATGTCATTGTGTTACTTCTGGGGTCTCAGTGTTATGGGTTTACCTCAACATTCCTGAGGGGGCTGTTAGAAGAGTGGTCAAGGACATGATAGACAGTTACCTGTCACCCCTGACAGGTAACCCAGATGTACTTCCACTGATCTGTCTCACAGAGATGGCAACCCATGACAGTCCATTTTTCTTGTTTCCAATTTGCCACCCAAGTAGTAAGGCCTTTGTACACTGACCAACTTTCAGTACAGATTGCTATTGTGTTCCCAGGCTCATGTATAGTAACCATCCATATGGTAGCGTGTGGAAAGTGTGGGGAGTGAGGCATATGGTAATCCCTATACTTTTTGTGAAACATTTATGTAATCTAAGTGTCTTTTAAAAATTAAAATAAAGAAATAAAAGAGACACCATTGGCAAGATCTAACATAGTGATAGTGACATAACTGGGTACTAATTTCTTGCAATAAATCAGCAAATTTTAGGACCGCTGCATACAGTGGTGGTGTTCCCTTATTTAATTCATGCTAATCTATTGTCATGCACCATGTTCCATCAGGCTTTCATACTAGCTACATAAGACTATTGAAGGACCTATTATCCCTACCCTTCTAATTCCTCAATTGTTGCACTAATTCCTAGATGCCCCCCAGAAGTGTATTGTTGTCTAACCACAATTATTCAATGTTAGGGCACCTTCACTGAGGATGACTTAGCTTATCCCCTTAGCACCACCTTTATTACTCTGCATTAGAGGCAGAATTCTCTTATGGTAGTCTGTAAGTGGCATTCTAGAAAATGTCAATTCCTAAATTAAATTTGAGCATAGGAAAAGTATACACTGTATGTCTTTGGGGCATTAATTGTCCAATTTGTAAAACTAAATTTTATTGCTTAATACACATTGTTTTCCCCCATAGCCATCTGTTGCCAGCACTGGCCCATGGAATCATGCTACATTGCCATGAAATAAAGTACATTCAGCTCCTGTGTCTACTAAGACTGATACTCTTAGTTGATGAGTAGGAGACCAATAAATAGCTAACTGTACCTGTGGCCTATGATCCCCGAGATCCCCAGTTACTGCTCTGACCCAGGGATCCTGACCCCTCCCTTAGGTAGGAGGAAGGGTACTTGCCAGGCTTTCTCTGGGAGAGCAGAAGGTTCCCGGTTTGGGATGGCAGCTTTTTTCCCTATGTTCCCTTCTCCCTCAGCATTCTGTGGGAACAGTTTCATAAATCTCTCATCCTTAGGGAGCTTGGTCCAAAGTTTCACTAAAACGATTTTAGGCTGCCTACCTATTATTTCTAGTTGGCAATAAGAACACCCACATGTTCTTGTGTGACACATAATTATGACCATCATGTCCAGGGGCAGCTTCCTTGATGCCCAAATGCCAGCCTCCTTTCTCCACAGCCTTTCTGATTCCCCTAAATATGCTATAGGCTTACTGTGCTGCTTGCAACACAGACTGCCCCACTGGGGGTTCAGGACTGACACTAGAGGCCCATAATAATGGTTACGAACAGTAAAAGCTTCACTGTCAGACCCCACAAAATTCACAGTATAAATGGCAGGTTTCATCCCCAATCCCAGTAAAACTCTTCCATGGACTGCCAATGAAGGGTGGCATAACATATATCACCTTCATTAGGCCATACAGCCTGGCACCTATTAATGAGCCATACCAATAGTGACACAGTTTCTGTTTCACTAGAGAAAGTATAGAGATGCTGACATAAAGAAGGGTGAGTGGTGATGGATGCCAAGTTACTCATTAAAACCACTGCTAGTGTAACTCCTTCTGCTCCAGTGTCCCATAATCTTAGAAGCCAGTTATTCAGGGACTCTCTTGATCTCTGCCTGTATCTTTGCCCCAAATTGCCCAAATCAGCAGTGGTATAGCCCCTTAAGGCTACATGTAACTTTTACTTGGGGGCCTTGGAAATGCTGGACCTCAGGGGGTTGGTTTTGTAATGCCTTCAACTTCTCTTGTATTATAGGGCACACACTTGGGGCATTCCTATCTTCTTCTACCTCCCATTCTTCCTCTTTCTCCTCATCTGAGGAGGAGTCCATAGGATCCCATGCCTTAGGGTCCCACCCATGAGTGATTAATATCCTCGAGATCTGAACTAGAGGCAGTCTATTACCCCAAGTTCAAGCACATCTACAAGGCAGGGTTTACAACTGATCATCAACTTGGTGCAGGCAATCTGCTAAAGAGTCTTTCATCTATGTCTGTGCTAAGTGCTTATCCATTTCTAGCTTTAACTTTTCTTTTAAGCAGTAGACAGATGACTTTGTTGCTTGTTCTGCCTTTGTAGTGATCTGCAAGTCTCCTAACAGAGGCCATTGTATTGCCGCCACTATCTGGTAGTCTCACTTTTTCTTATTTAAGTGCAGTTTCTCTGCTGCCTTCTGAAGCACAGAGAGAATACCTGCCAGAGATTTTAGGGTGTCCCCATGTTCTCTCCGTGGTCCCCACACAACCAAGAGGACAGTCACCCATCCTCACATGGATGTTATAGGCCAACTCTGGATTTCCCCTCTGGAGTCTCCTTTTTCTGATTTCATGCCCACTACTGCTGACTCCTTCAGTCTCTTGCCTTGTGGCTCACCAATTATTCTAACCCAACTCCTTAAGGGTATGAGTTGGTGTGGCCATGAGACCAAAGAACCCACTGGGCACAGAATCAGACATAAGCTTTATTGGGACTTATGAACAGGAGAGCATCTCTGATGGCAGTGGTCTGGGAATGAAGATAACACTCCACAAAGAGATGGGAAAATGAGGGGTGATATAAGGGGTTTCAGAACAAGGACATTCCATAGGGTATGAGAGCATAGCTTCTGCTAGGGTCCCAGGATGGTACACATGGGGTCTAGTGATGTTATCACAGGAATGAAGTTTTACCCCTCTGAGGAGACTCAGTTTATGATACAACCTATACATTATCTCCCCTCCAGGGAGGGTTGTAAATCTTTAACATATGTCTAGGTCAGATAGGCAGCTACATGCTGAGGACTTTTGGGGAGCCCAGGCCCTGAGTCCCCACATAAATTAATACTCTTTTATTCCTTACCAACCTCTTGCACATATCCTATCTATTATTTTAAAAAGTAACAGGATGTTATGTATATGTCTTTGTTTATGCATACATAGAATACTCTTAATTCACTAGTACACAATATCTTAAGGATCATTACTTTAATGTATAAGTTATTGAAAAATAAATGTAATTTCTATAAAATACCACTAGTGAAAAGAAATTTGAATACAGTTAAAATTTAAAATTAGGCAGTTTGTCAGATATTATATTTTGATATTACTCTCAGAAAGAGTTTTCTTAAGAGGTTTTCTCTAATTTCATGTGATTCCTTAGGTCCTGAAGATCCATTTCAAAAACACCAGTGTTGACAATTTAAGCACAATTGAAATGTGAGCATATAATATTTATGTCAGTCGCATTTACATAAAGTCTAAGTCTTTAATTTTAGTGCAGTAATCTACAGTCTAGTTTACAATTGGGTATGCCATGTCCCAAATTCCAAAATTTTCACTTTTGGAAGTAAATCTTTATACTTTTTAAAAATTATGGTAAAATAATACACATTCCATCTTCATTATATTATCTTCTTTCTAATAGTCTGCTTATTAAATTTAAAGGATATCTAATATGTATTGAAATTACTGTTTTAGAAAAATGAAAAAGAACGAGGTTCAACATTGGTACTTTTATCAAAAAATGTGGCAAGATTGCACTACTACATCTCTCTTACTAGAACCTGGGATTTTGTGGTGGGGAAAGATGTTAAAATTACCTGAATTATATTTGGTGGAAATTACTTTTAGACTTATGTATGATATTATATGATGTTTGCTTTTTTCCTAACCATAAGAGGGTTAAATTTCTTTTATTCTTTTGATCTTAAAGCCCCACTAGGAAAAAAATAATAACATATAAATGTTTATTTCATATAGATTTTTTCCCAAGTAGTCTTAAATTTATACCTAGATATTCAATGTGATTCAGTCATTCTTTTTTAAATGAATTTATTTCAGATTTTAAAAATAAAAATATAAAAACAGACAAAGGGAAGTTTAACAAGTTATAGAAGCATCACTCCAAAAAATCCTGACCAGGCACAGTTATCTCATCAAATCCTTAAAAAAACCACAATTGTTTCTCTAGTGTTCAGAAAGACACACAGAAGATCACATATTTGTTAAATAACATGATGAAGGTCTCCTTTTTATTGAAGAAAATGAAGAATTAAAAAATTGCTTAATCATTTTGAAGCAGCCTAGCTAGGAAATCAATAGATGGATCTGGAAGCTGGCAAGGGGTCCATGTGGATATTGATACCCCCAAGATGGCTGCTGGAAGACCCCTGTGAGAAATCTCATTTGTAATGGGATTTCCTCCAGAAGCCAGGAGAAGCCCTGGTTATTCTCTAGGGGCCTTATAATTGGGCCCTCCTGGGGGATTGCTGGGAGGGGTGATCAATCAAAACAGCAAACACCTGGAATTCCTCCCATGCCATTAGCAAAGGGGTGGAATAATTAATGGTTTAAAAAGCAAGCACAAAGTTTGAACTGTCTCTCTCTAGCCTTTGGGCCCCTGTTCTTGCCTTCTACGCCCTGCTCTTGTTCTGTCTCCCCAGCGTAGATCAACACACAAGTAAAACCTGGGCATTTATTATCTATAACGGGCAATTGTGGTCTGTAAATCAGCCCACTTTATCACTCTTCAGCCCCTTCCTCTCTCTTGGGAACCCTTGATCTGTTGTTTTCTCCCCTTTCTTCTCCTTCCCTACCTTAACAAATTATCTGGCCTAACTAACCAGATGTACTCTCAAAATTCATTTCTTGTACCTTAGTCAAGATCCTAGGCAAAATCTGGTAACAATATTACTATCTCATAAAACTAAACTTCATATTCTTTTCTGACCTTCATCATTGATATAGCACTTTATTTGCTTTATTACCAAGATATTACAATATTATTATAAACTTCCTCTATAATTTCCATGTATCACCACATCCTTAACACCTTGGCATAGAAGAACTTCCTTGTATTTATATTAATCAGAATCCAATTCTATCACCAAAATCACTATATTATACAGTTCCCACATATTCCTCCAAATGCTTTCAATTAATATTAATAATTAATATTATCCTACCTAGACTACCCCTTTCAACCACATATTTATAAGTCAGCTGTGTTTGTTATACTCATTAAGATGTGCTATCATTAACTCCATTTCTTACTGTGTATTTAAAATTGACCCTTACATACTTTCAGCATTAACTGTCCCTTATTAATCCAGATTCTGTCTCTTACTAACTGATATTCTCTAGTCCATTTCCCTAAGTTTACTCATCATATTAAGTTCATATCAGTGAAAATATACACTAATTGTCCTTTTGTGTCTGACTTATTTCACTCAACATAATGTCCTTAAGTTTATACATGTTGACATGTGCTACACCAGTTCATTTCTTTTTGCAACATAGTAGTATTCCATTTTATGTATATGCCACATTTTGTTTAATCAATTAATAGTTTTTTGGGCACTTGGGTTGTTTCCATCTCTTAGCAGTTGTGAATAATGCTGCTATGAACATTGATGTGCAAATATCTGTTCACATCCTGGCTTTCAATTCTTCTGAATATATTCCTAGTAGCAGATGACTAGATCATGTGGCAGTTCTATATTTAGCTTCCTGAGGAAACACCAAAAACATCTTCCACAGAGGCTGCACAATTTTATTCTCCCACCAACAGTAAAGGAGTGTTTCTATTTCTCTACATCCTCTCAAGCATTTGTGGTTTCCTGTGTTTTTATAAAAAAACTAATGGCTATTCTGTAAGACATGAAATAATATCTCATTTTAGGTTTGACCTGCATGTCATTAATAGTTACTGAAGCATCTTTAGATATGCTTTTCCTTTTATAATAGGGATGAAAGTTCAAACTGTTTAGGAATAAACTTAACTAAGGACATAAAGGACTTGTATTCTGAAAACTATAAAATATTGATAAAATAAGCCAAAGATGACATAAATAAATGGAAGGACATACTGCGTTCATAGGTTGTAAGGCTGAATATCATGAAGATGTCAATTCGACCCAAACTGATACAAAGATTTAATGTAATACTGATGAAAATTACAACAGCATTCTTTGGAGAAATGGAAAGGCAAATTATCAAATGTTTCTGGAAGGATAAGGGCCCAGAATAGCCAAAAATATCTTTACAAAAAAAGAAGAAAGTTGGAGTATTCTCAATTTCTGAATTTAAAGCCTACTATTAGAATTTCCTGGAAGATGGCATTGGAGTAGTATGCAGGGCTCAACTCTCTCACAAAATCAATGAAGAAAGGGCCAAAAGTTTTCTAAGGGACCTGATATGGTGGTTAATAGAAGAAGACAGTGCTATACAAGTTCCAGGAGCATGAGGGACAGAGAAACGAAGAAACTGAAGCAACAAATGTGAGTTACCAAAACCCTGCAGTAGCAGGAAAAGGCACCCCTTCCCCATTCCCAAGATATTAAATGGGGATTAAAACCTCAGCTCACTGCAGCCAAGGTGGGGGAAAGATATTATCTACACTGTCAGCTGTCACAAGGGAAAAGGCAAGGGTCTCAAGGATTCTCTTCTGTGAATTCAACCAGCAGAGTGTGTTTTGAATCTCATGTCTGACCAGACCAAAACACAAGAAAGCAGAGATTGAAATAAACAGCTTAGCAAAAAGGAGTATACATGAGCACCATCTTCTGGCCTGTTCAGAAATTATGTGGAGTAAAACCATTTTAAATGTTTTCTTTATCTGATCTCCTGGGAGAAAATATGTGCCCCATTAGTGAGTCACTGGCCTCATTTTCATAACTGAAGCTGGACAATTTTAAGGACTAAGAATAAATTGAACAAAATAACAATGTGAAGCTGTGAAAAAGAACACAAGAGACAGAAATTGACCATTCATCAATGTATTCATCAATGTATTCAGATGTTGAGACATCAGCAAAAAACTACAAGCCATACTAAGGAACAGTAAGAGCTGACCCAGCCAAATGAACAAAACAAGCATCTTGAAGAGATACAGGATTTAGGACAACTAATCAATAATAATCACACAATTCTCCTAAATCAATTCAAAGATTTTAAAGAAAATATGACTAAAGAGATAAGGGATATTAATAAGACACTGGTTGAGCACAAAGAACAATTTGAAAGCTGCAAAGAAAAGTAACAGCTTATGGAAATGAAAGACACGATGAATGAGATTAAAAATACATTAGAGGCACATAAGAGCAGATCTGAAATGCTCAAATATAGAATTAGTGAGTTTGAAGACAGACCATCCAAATTGAAAAAGACAGTATACCAGAAAAAGAAAAAAATGGAAAAAATGAAACAGAGTCTTAGTGAATTGAAGGACAATGTGAAATGCACAAACATATGCATTATTGATGTTCCAGAAGAAGAAAAGAATGGAAAAGTGTCAGGAAGAATATTTGAGGAAATAATGACTGAAAACTTCCCAAACCTTATGAAAGACAAAAATATCAATATCCATGAAAGACAATACACCCCATACAGAAAAAATTTGAATAGACCTATCCAAAATACCTACTATTCAGAATGACAAGTATCAGAGATAAAGAGAGGACTCTGAGAGGAGCAAAAGAAAAGCATAACAGATTAGGAAACCTCAATAAAATTAAATGTCAACCTCTCATCAGAAACCATGGAGGAGAGAAGAAAGTGATATGATGTGTTTAAAGTACTGAAAGAGAAAAAGTGCCAGTAAAGAATTCTGTATCCAGAAAAATAGTCCTTCAAAAATGAGGGTGAGTTCAAAGTCTTCACAGACAAACAAAACTGATACAGTATGTTACACAAGGCCGAGAATTATGAGATACTAAAGAAGTGCAGCAGCTTGCAAGGAAAAAAGTGTGAGAGATTTGGAGATGGCTGTAGAAATGAAGATCATTAAGAAATGTAAATTAAAGTATAAAAAGAAAGACAACACTAAAATATGACAACAGAAAACCAAAGGACAAAATGGATGAAGTTAGTAATCCCTTTACAATAATAACATCAATTAAGTTAATGGCTTTCACTCCCCAATCAAAGATATAGACTGAGAGAATGGATAAAGTAATATAAGCCATCTATATGCTGTCTAAAAGAGACTCACCTCAGATGTAAGAATGGAATCAGGTTAAAAGTGAAAAGTTGGAAAAAGACATTCCATACAATAGTAACCAGGAAAGAGCTGGAGCAGCAATACTATTATCAGACAAAATAGATTTTAAATGCAAAATTGTATTAAAGGATGAAGAAGATCATTATATATTAGTAAAAGTGGTAAATCACCCAGAAGAAATAACTATGCTAAATATTTATGTACATAAGTTGTGCTCAAAGATACATGAGGTACAAAGTGGCAAAAATGAAGGGAGGGAATTGTGGGAAGATGGCATCAGACTAAAAGCCAGGGCTCAATGCTCTCACAAAAAACAATGAAGGAAGAGCCAAAAGCTGTCCAAGAGAGTTGCTTTGGGGATCAGCAGACCAGGACAGTACTACACAAGTCCGAGGAGCATGAGGGACAGAGAGATGAAGAACCCCTACCCCACCAAAAAAAACCCACAAAAAAACATAAGTTACCAAGCCCCATCAGTGTCTGGAAGTGCTCTCTTCTCTCACCCTCAAGATAGCAATCTATGTAAAATCCCCGGCTCACTGCAGTTGACAGCAAAGGGAAGAGGCATCTTCATCCAAATCACTGTTTCAATGGAAAAGGGGGGAAATTAGGGTGCTTTTCATGAGTGAATTTGGCCAGCAAAGCCTGCTCTGGATCTTCAATCTGAACTTTTGACACAGAGACTTGGTAAAACCGAGACTGAAACACCTCTGTGGAAAGATGCACTGGCAAGCACCAACTGCTGGCCGGTCTGGAAATTGCATGGACAAAAACAGTTTTTGGTTCTATCTGCATCCTAATCTTTGGGGAAAAGTTGGCACCCCATTAGTCTGTCCCTTGCCCAATTCTGATAATTTAAGCTGGGCAATTTTAAAAACAGAAAAAGTTGAACCAAATATCAAAGAGAACTGAGGGGGGAGAAAGGGAAGAGAGAGAAATTGGCCATCAGAGTAAATTCATCAACATACTCAGATGCATAGACATCAGAAAAAATTACAAGCCATACTAGGAAACAGAAAAAGATGGCACAGCCAAAGAAACAAACCAAATATTCTGAAGAGATACATGGTTAAAGACAATTAGTCAGCAATAATCAGACAACTCTCCTAAATCAATTGAAAGAAATTAAAGAAAATATAACAAAAGATATAAAGCACATTAAGAAGACACTGGGTTGGTATAAAGACCAACTTGTTAGTCTGTGAAGAGACATATAGATATTATGGGAATGAAAGACACAATGGATGAGACTAAAAATGCATTAGAGGCAGATAAGAGCTTATTTGAATTGCTCAAAGACAGAATTAGTTGGTTTGAAGACAGAACATCTGAAATGGAAAAGACAGGATAAAATATAGAGAAGAGAATGGAAAAATGGAACAGTCTCAGGGTAAAGAATGACAGTGCAAAATGAACAAACATTTGCATTATTATTTTACCAGAAGGAGGATACTGTAAAAGGGGCAGAAAGAATATATAAGGAAATATGTATGACATATAAGAAATATTTATATTCTTATAAAAAATATAAATAAGAAATATAAGAAAACTGACTGACTGAAAACTTCCCAAGCCTTATGAAATACTACAACTGCAAGCTAGACAGATTCACCCATCTGCCCCATGGTATATAAGACCCCACTCAATGGAAGAAGAGTGGGCATCACCATTCCCAAATCCTCAAGATTGAGGAATGAACAAACTTAAGGGGGGAATGCAACTATGGAATAAATTGGACTTGTTATTCTAATAATGAAAGAACTTGTAACATTGATATACAGGCAGTAATCATCAGAGGTTCTCAGGTGAAGGAGAGGAAAGAATAGGTTTAACATGGAGCATTTGGGGACATTGGAATTGTTCTGCATGATGCTGCAATGATAGAAACCGGCCATTATACATTGTGTCAAAACCTATAAAATTTTGCTGAGCAAAGTGGAAACCATGATGTAAACTATAGACCATGGTTAATAGCAATGCTTCAATATGTCTTCATCACTTTTAACAAATGTACCACAGTAATGAAACATGTTGTTAATGGGGGAAAACTTAGGAGGTGAGGGGTTGAGGCATATGGGAATCCCTACATTTTTTATGTAACAGTTGTGTAATGTAAAGTTTCTGCAAAAATAAAATAAAACAAATAACCTAGAAGCAAAAAAAAAAACACCAAAAAACCACTAAGCACTGAATTATTTGCATTACACAAATTGTGGTGGTTGTATTTTCACTTAAGTTCAGATCAAAATAATTCCTCTTCGACAAATGTTTTTTTAGAAATTTGCTATTTAATTTGGAATTGCTTGCAGTTTTTCTTGTTATCTTTCTATTATTGATTTAAGTTCAATTTTATTGTTTACAAACAACATAACTTATATAATTTCAACTCTTTTAATTTATTAAAGTTTTTTATACTAACCAGGGCATGTTGTATACTTGTGGATATACCATTCAAATTTGACAGAAATGTGTTTTCTGCTGCAGTTAGGTGGAATGTTTTAATAATGCCACTTAGATACAGTTAGTCAGTGAAATTGTTCAGATTTTCTATGTCCTTGTTGATATTTGTTCAGCTAACAATTACTGAGAAAGGAGTGCTGAAAACTCTAACTGTAATTGGTGATTTGTTTATTTCTACTTTCAATTCTGATGCTTTTTATTTCATCTATTTTCAGCTCTCATCTAAGATTGTGTTGTTTTTGTTCATTGATCATTTTATCATGTCATACTTCCTCTATTCTTGTTAGTTTATTTGGGGTAATAATAGAACTACACCAGCATTTTAAATTAGGGTTTGTACAGAATAATTTTCTAAATTTGACTTTTTAACCAACCTATAGCATTTTTTTTTGAAATAAGGTGTTTTGTTGTTGTTTTTGTTGTTTACATCACATGCTTGAGTCATTTTTAAAAATCAATTCTAATTTCTGTGTTTTTATTGGTGGTATTTGACCATTTCAATGCAATATAATTATAGTTTTTGTGTGGTTAAGGATTACACTTTTATTAAGGTTTTTGTTTGTTTGTTTTGTTTTATTTTATTTTGTTTGTTTTTTAGGTACTGTGGCCAGGGATTGAACCCAGTACCTCATATGTGGGTTAGGATTAGGGTTAGGGTTAGGGAAACTGGCTTTCAGCCACCAAGCCACATCAGCTCACCAATTAAGCTTTATATTCTTTATATTTAACTTTTAAATCATTTTCATAGAGACTATGTCAATATAATTTAAGGTATAAAAGAAAAAAAGGTGATAACCAAAGCACTCTGTTATGTATAAATTATGGAATTTAGGTCATGCCGGTATCTGAATTCAGATCTTAAAAAAGTGCCTAAAACAATGACAGTAATAATTTAGTATCCAAATAAGAAAAGCAACTGAATATGGTTCCTGTTTATTTAATATGATTCACATAAATCTCTGTGTATGACACATGGCACTTGTGTTAGTCAGGGTTCTCTAGCAAAACAGAACTGACTGGATGGATATATTTGTGTGTGTATGTGTGTGTATGTAGGTAAGTATTATGAAAAATTTTTTAACAAGAATTGGATCACATAGCTGTGGGAATGTGCACGTCTAAATTCTGGAGGAACAGGCCTCAAGCTGGGAAGTCTGATGAAGGTTTTTGTTGAACTTCCCAGGAAAATCTGCCTGGCCGAATTGATGAAATCATCACTTCTCCTTTTAAGGGTTTCAACTGATTGCATGAGACATCTTTCATTGTGAAAGCAGTCTCCTCAGTTGAATTTAGATATAATTAGCCATAGATGAAGTCAACTTACTGATAAGTTAAGTCCACAAAATATCCTAACAGTAACAATCAGTTCTGTGTTTGTTTGACCAAACAACTGGATGCTATCCCATAATTAACGTGATAAACAAATTTATCACAGCACTGGATTGAAAATCTGGGCTCCATAGGCTTCAAATCTCCAGCTGTCCATGGTCTCAAAGGAAAACAAGCCACTGGACTCAATTTTTGGCAAGTTAGATGCAAGTTTAGTTAGCCATTTGGGGACTCCTGAAAATACATACATCTTATGATATTTTAGATCTAAACATTTAAGAGAGAAATTGCAGTTTGGTACTGAACTGTCACCTAGAAAGCACACAAGTGACATGATACAATCCTGTTTATCCAGAACCAATTTTTCAAGAGGGGTCACTTTGTGAGTATGAAAATGGATAGTATTATTCTATTCTCTGCCTCCAGATCTACACTGTATAAAGAATACCCTTAAGGGAGATGTGGAATTGAGAGATTGCTGATTTCTACATGGTGAGCCAATTTCAGTCCATCATGAGTGAAAGCTTCCTTATACCCTGGGTTTCTCACATGCTGTTAGATCAAAGGAACAGCAAGTGACTTAGCACTTCTGTGTTCATGCCCAGCTCACAGGCAGATTTACTAATGTTCATATTATTATTATAATTCACTCTCTATATTTTTAAAGGAAATCAATTTCAGATGTTAGAATTACCCCACAGTAGACTGATAACTCTAAGCACACCATTTGTAACAGAAAAGCATTAAGGCACTAGCAGAAAAGAGCAGATGGAGAGCTCTGAATATGAATGTTGTGTTGTTTTTTTTTCTATTTTCACTCTGAAAAATCAGCATGCCTGAGAAATTTATCAAGATGAACATCATAATAGAATTCTTGCTCATGAGATTCTCTGATGACTGGATGCTACAGAGACTGTATGCCACACTCTTCTTCCTCATTTACCTGGCAGCAGTGCTGGGGAACCTTCTCATTATCATTATCACCACAAATGACCAGCATTTCCAACTTCCCATGTATTTCTTCCTGAAGAATTTGTCCTTGCTTGATATCTGCTATATCTCTGCGACTGTCCCTAAATCCATCATGAACTCTCTGACCAACAGTCATTAAATCTCATTCCTAGGATGTGCCATGCAAGTTTTTCTTGCTGTACTTTCCTGTGGCACAGAGTTTTCCCTCCTTATGGTGATGTCCTGTGACCACTATGCTGCCATCTGCCATCCTTTGCACTACCAGGGCATCATGCACAGAGGTGCCTGTGTGCAGATGGCGACAGCATCATGGCTCAGTGAATGTGTCTATGGCTGCATTCAGATAGCAGGTACATTCTCTGTCAGTTTCAGTGGGTCCAACATAGTACATCAGTTCTTCTGTGATATTCCATCACTGCTTACTCTTGTATGTTCTGGAGAGCATATTTTTGAAGATGCATTTATAATTCTTAGCTGTTGTTTTGTGTTTGTGTGTTTCATTTTAATGGTTGTTTCTTATGTTCACATTTTTGCCACTGTTCTAAGAATCCCATCTGTAAAGGGAAAACAAAAAACTTTTTCAACCTGTCTGCCCCACCTCACCATTGTGATGCTGTTCCTGTTTTCAGGGAGTACTGCATGTTTTGCAAAAAAATTTAAATCTTCACTGAAATTGATGTATCTGTGCTTTACACAGCATTACTGCCCAACCTCAATCCTCTCATCTATGGTCTGAGAAACAAGGACATGCAGACAACATTAGGAAAAGTAATAGCAGTAAAACTTGCAAAATGATTTCTTGATTTTGATATTTAGTTTTAATTAATATAAATAACTTTTCAAAAATAAAGAGAAACCTCTATTTTCCTATATCTAATCAACAGAATTTAACAGTGTGGTATATTAAGAGTTTTCCAGGTAAAAATTTTATTAATTTATGTGTAGTAAATGAGTAGCTTGGAAATACTGAACTCAATGATTCTCTTTCCAGGAACAATTTCATATTGTCATGTTCTGTTTGGGAGCAAATTCTATATGTTTTACAATCACTGTCAGTGTTTTCAAATACTTTGCAATCTGCTAACATTTTTAGTTTTGTCACAAAAATAGAATTTTTAAATTTTTATTTCTGGCAGTACATTTTATTTTTAGGGCATCTGTAGTTAAAATGGAGATGCATAGATATTCATAACTTGTCTTTAAGAGTTCTGTAGGTCCACATTAATTTAAATATTTACTTGTTGAGTTCAAAGCAGAACCATGACGGGATTTGTCAAATTGTGGTGATTTCTGGTCATTAAGAATTAAGAATGCATAAAGTTGGTGATGACAACATTTTTATTAACATCCAGGTTTAGAATAGAAAATCATCAGGAATGGTTTGTTTGTTATAAGTAATCACAGTCTATCACAATCCTGAAATACTTCTGAACATGTCTCACCTCCATATATTTATGACTCTAGTTCTCCTTTTCCAAATACAATATCCTACTACAAACTTCTGTGCCTTCTTTTTCTATTCTTTCCTTTTCTCCCTTTTTATTCTGTAATTCCTTCGTTCATCCCTAGTTTCTATCCTCTACTTTTTGTTTCCCTTTCCTTTTTCTCTTGTTAATTCTTCTCATCTTGTCTTTTTTTTGTCTTCTACACTTTAAGAATAAATTCTTCATGTCTCCACTTAATTATAAGCTCATTTCCCTGTTAAATGTTATTCTATTTATATTCCTACTCAAATTATCCTATTACCTAAAGATAAATCACATTTTTTCTATCTTCTTTTTGGGGACCTTGGTGTATTCAATTAATATTATTACATCCAATTTTGTTTACATTTATGATGACTTTTAAAAGCATACTTGAAAATACAATCTCCAGGCCAATAAATGTGATTCATCAAATTGACTATTACAGTAAAATGTGTAACTCCTAGAATATAACATCAATTCACACTACTATGAGCAGAGTATCAGGGTATCTGTCTTACTGCTTTTTAACCATTTTTAAAATAACTATTTTTAAAGTTATTTTTTCTGTTCATATGGGAAGATTAGTGATGAATTATCACATTATTTTACTAAATTTTATTTTTCCATTTTTATATTCCATGTATAGGATAAAATTTGGAAATTTTCAGCCCAATGTCTTTGCCCATTTATCCCTTTGGAATTATTAATTTTTTCCCTCTTTAAAATTCTGTATGAGATATTTTTGTATTAATATGTAAAATTTACATTCCATTTTGAGAAATATGATTGCTTTGTAGTTTGTCAATTATTGTAGGTGATACACAATAATACCTAAAAGCTACACCTCTTTCAAATATTTAAAAATATTTCTTTAATGTGTCTTTTAATAAATTGAATATCTGCCTCCAGCTAGGTGTTACTGTAACTCTGTTCTTTGTAATCTATAAACATATGGCTTATTTATACCAGTCACAAATTACTCAAAATTTAGAAATAGCTCCAAATGAAGTTTAAGTAACAATTTTAGGATATGTAGTCTAGAGAAATTACCAGCTTTTCTCTATTGTTTTGGTATTTTATTTTAATTATTAAAATTTAAAAAATTACATGATAACAATAAAAGCCATAACAGAACATAAGCTCAAATAACTGAATATAAGTTCCATTTCATCCTGAACCTGTCTACTTTTAAGCACCTAGGTCTATAGGCAGTGTTACCTGAGCTACTGAGGTATCTATAAATTTTTCTCTTTATTTCAATTTTCTGGAAGCCATCAATTCTGCTAATTATTATTTTTTGGCTGGTTACAGTGTTTTTATTGATGGTCCATGACAAGTTAGGACCCTCTGATTCCCTCCCCTTCTTCAGGGCATCTGGTATGGAAGCTGTGGAGCATAGGCAATTTTCAAGTTAGGCTAGGACTCCCCAGCAGTGACTGTTTCTCTCTTCCTCTCATGCTGTTGCTGGGGCTGCTGGTCCAAGGGCCTCTTATTCCTTGGAGGTCATGTGCAACCATAAGGCCTACCACCTTGTTGCTATAGCCTAATTCATTGTTGTACCAGGAGATGAGGTTGACAAAATGTTTGCTGAGGGAAATGCCAGCCACAGCATCAAAATTGGAAGAATGCATGTCACTGTTAAAGTCTCAGGAGACAACCTGGTCTTCAGTGCAGCCCAGGATGCCATTCAAGGAGCCATCTGATGCCTGTTTCACCACCTTCTTGATGTCATCATATTTGTCCACTTTCTCCAAACCACATATCAGATCCACATGGCAGCCTGGTTGATATTGAAGTTAGAAACAATTTCACCATTTATGGTATTATTTGAGATTCTGTTCGATAATGAAACTTGCCTAATAGCTAACATATTGGATAGTGCATATAGAATATTTTCATCAACCTGAAAGTTTTAATGGATAACTGTTTCTTTGTTTTCTTTTATTTGTCTACTTTCCTGATCATTTTAGTAATATTAAAAGTCTCAGAGAAGTCTGCAGGGATTTAAGTCCATTATTCCCATAAAACAACACTTATTTCCCCTTCAGATGCCTCTATTTTATCTATGACTGCTCTATTCTGAATGACTTTAAAAATTTCATAAACCTTTTTGGCAAGAGTTCAGAGGAGAATCAATAGATCTCAAATGTTCATTAATCAATAATATTGAAATGAATGTGAAAGTGTGGCCAAATCATCATCTTTCATAGAAGGGGAAGAAAGTCATTGGTATCTTCACTTAATAGAACTTGCAGGCTTATAGCCATTTTTTTTTTGCCTTGCTAGCATTTACCTATAATTTACAGAGTTCAAAAGTGTTGAAAAGCTAGAATTAGACAGTGAGAAAAGATGTGATATAAACTATTACATAGTTTTCCATTGAAGCACAAAATATTCCCTTTAGTTTTGATGATTCTAATCTTATATTCTTGTACTTCCAGGCCTGGGGCTTGGTAGTTGCTGTCTGAAGTTGATATTTCTTTGATTTTAAGTCATCCAAAACTTTTTTAGCCATATCCCTGCATTATCTTCTTGCTGTTAGAACGATTAGCCTGTTTTATATTTTCCTGAGTAATCCCTGTCTTATTCTGGGCTCTGAATTACATAATACTATTGGATTGAAAGTTAAATCCCTGAATTTGGAATTCTCTTTCTATCAGTCAGAAGCAGCTATAACAACTCACAGTCTAACTGCTCATCAATATTAATTTATCAATCAAATGAGGCAGCCAATTAGCCCCCAGGGCACTTTCCTCAAGCAGGTAATTCAAAGTCAATGATGGATCACTAGCTTTCCTTTTCTCTTTAGCAAGAACTCAACATTGTCTTCCAGGCCAAAGAAACAATTGTATCAATCCTAGAGTCCTACCTTTGAAGAACTATTTCCATGGAATACACATGATTTCAAGCACTGTGTAGGAAAATGTTGATAACTTGGACTATACAAAAATTAAAATTTTATGATTATCAAAAGGCCACAATACAATAGTCAAAAAATAAGCCATATGTTAGGTGACAACTTTTGAAACATATATATGGATATATATTTGACAAAAAATTCATATCCAGAATATTCAAATAAATCCCCCAAATCAAAAAGAAAAATGAAGATAAATTATATAGAGAGATGCATAGATTTGGAAACAAATATAATATATAGAAATAAAGTTATACTGCATTTCAGATATATATAGATATAGATATAGATTTATTTGGAGATATTTCTGTGTGGAGAGAAATATGAATATGATTTTTTATTATTTTACTTTATTATTTTAAATAACTTTTAAATTTTTTTAAAAAAATACTTAGAATACATAAATGTTACATAAAAAATGTAGGAGATTCCCATATGCCCCACTCCCTGCCCATCCCACATTTTCCCATATTAACAGCATCCTTCATTATTGTGGAACATTTGTTACAGTTGATGAACACCTATTGAAGCATTGCCACTAAGTGTGAATTAAAGTTTACGTTATAGTTTAAACTCTCTCTCACAGAATTTTGGAAGTTATGGTATGATATGTAATGGCCTGTATCTGTCATTGCACCATCATTCAGGACAATTCCAATGACCAGAAAATGCACCCATATTACACCTACTTTTCCCTCTCCCTGCCCTCAGAACCTCCAGTGGCCACTGCCTCCACATCAATGATAAAAGTTCTTCCATGGCTGGAATTACAGCGCCTATAGTAGAATAACAGTAAGTCCACTTTTGTCCATTGTTCATTCCCCAATCCTGGGGATTATTGGATGGTGATGCCTTCTCTACTTCTAATTGATAGGAGCTTAGATCCAATGGGGCAGGTGGATGGGACTATCTTGCCTGCAGTTGTAATCTCTCTCTGTATTTGGATGATTGATGTCCATCATCATCTCCTTGTTAGTTGTTCTGAGTGAGTCCAATGAACTGGAGAGTAGGTGTTGCAACTCTGTTGAGATTCAGGGCCCAACTGGCATATGGAAAGCCCAAATATTTAAGTCTCTTGGACATACACCTATCAACTCTAGTTCTAACAATAGGTTCACATAGAAGGAACGGGAGAGCCATGTGTATGGAACCACAACTCTGTCACACTGGGAAGCATAACTTCCAAAGTAGGGACCACTGGCAGGGTGCCAAATTCCTGAGCTGTCAGGCCTGCTTATAGAGTCTGGCTGTCTCCAGAGCCCTCAGGAACCCTGCTATTTGAGGCAATATTTACTGTTGCAGTCAATGAGATCCTGCTGAGATGTGGATAATCATAGCCTCTGGAATGACCTCCTGACTCACTTTGAAGTCTCTTAGCCATATAAACTCATTTGCTTCTACCATTTCCCCCTTTTGGACAAGGTCTTTTTCCAGTTGCATTGCTAGTTGATGCTTGGTAGTAATCCCTCATTGCCAGAGAAGCTTATCCCCAGGAGTCCTGTCTCACACTGTGGGGAAGACAATGCATTTATATGTTGAGTTTTGCTTAGAAATAGGACACATATAAACAACAAGTAAGCTTCCAGGAGGTAACTCTTAGACAACCTATAATACTAGGCTAAGTTTCAATTTCCAAAGGAAAGATTCATAAGTACAGTGATCAATATCAAGTGCCCATCAATGGTTCATCCTCCTTCAGTAGTCACTGCCCCTGTACTCAAGGGATTCTTGCTGTTACATTAGAGAATGTGGTGAAACACACCAGGACAAAAATTGGATATTCTTTCAGTTATTGGTGGATCTTCACCCACAGTGACAATGCCTCATGACTTATAGGAATGCCTCAGGTGAACTTCCACCCGATAAGATATTTTTAAAAATGCATATATTTTATATATGTTCTACTGTCTCCCTGACTTGATTGTTATGTGATATAGTTATAGCACATGATATTTTATGTTTTGTTTTTTTGCTACACATTTTGGGGGAAGAGGCATGATTTTAAAATATCACATCAGTTTTCTTTTGGTGAGTTTTTGCCTGGAATGGCATTTTCCTTACTTTTACTCTCAACATACACATTTCCTTATGCTTTGGATGTATCTCTTATGAACAGCATAAAACAAGCCTTGCCATTTATATTACATCTAAAAATATATCTGAAAAACAAGTAGATATCTTTCTTCCAGTTTAATCATATTTCAATTTGTTCCATATTTAATGTTTATTTTTTAACTTTTTTTCATTTTTTATTTTATTTCTTCCTAATAAAGACAATAATTTTAGCAAGTTCATATAGCTTGGGTTTTACTTACAACACTAATCACATTATTACTGTCAAGATTTTTATTTCTTGGTTAATTGGTGTGTCTTTTTAGAAATAGTTTTTATTTATTTGTTCTCAACTATTTTTAAACACATCAATATGTTTCACCAAGTTAATTATCACCTTTAATTCATCTATTTCTGGAAACATCGTGTGATTATTTTTCTTCTTTTTTAAATATTTTTCAAAGATATTTGTATAAAAATATCTACATCTTAGTGTGGCAATTCATGAGATAGTTTATATTTGAGAATATATTTTGAGCCTTTAATTTTGTAAATGATTGTGTTGAGATATAGTTCAGACACCATAAAATTCATTCTTTTGAAATGTATAATTCAATGTTTTTTGTGGGTTTTTTTTTTCAATTTTGTTCAGAGAGTTGTACAACTATGAAAACAATCTGTTTTTAGAATATTCAGAGACAATTTTCACCTCTGGGAATTTGCAGGGCTAAGTCACCATCACCTACAGATCTTATTAAGATATAGATTTGCTTGTGTAGACTGGAGTGAGGACTCTGATTCTGCATTTCTAACAAGCTTCCTGGTGATATTTGTGATATGCTTCCACAGGCCACTCTGTGAGCAAAAAGGATATAGTGACAAAGTCGAGTTGGTCTGCACCTGTTTAACTCAGCATTTTAGACCAGAGAAACTCTAACTACTGCAAAAACATGACCTAGTCTTTTGAGCCATTGCTACAAATTCAAAGGTAATGTCTCAGTATTGTTCATTGCAATATGATGGTGAAGAAGAAAGATTGTAAACCATGGAGTTTATTTTAAGCCCTCCCCCACCTATCTGGCTTTCCTCTCTTTGAAGCTTCAGCCACTGCACACACATGCAATCCACAAACACAAATATATCACACAGCCTTTTCTCTCCCCAGGGGTCTTTAAAGTTTTCATAATTTCCTCCATTATTTCTTAGATTTTTTTTTACATTAAAAAAAATTTAAAGAAGCTTTAGATTACATAAATGTTGCATGGAAAATGTAGGAGATTCCCATATGTCCCATCCCATCCCCCTCCCAGAATTTCCCACATTAACATCATCTTTCATTAGTGTGGTAATTTTGTTACACCCAATGAAAACATATTGAAGCATTGTTAGTAAGCATGGCCTATAGCTTACATTATAGTTTACACTTTGCTCCACAGAATTTTGTAGAATTTGATAAAAAGTATAATGGCCTGTATCCATCATTGCAATGTCATTCAGGAAAATTCCAATGTCCCAAAAATGCCCCTGTCCTCAGAACATCTAGTGTCCACTGTCATTATATCAGTGATACAAGTTCTTCCATTGCTATAATAATAATAATGTCTACTTTAGTACATAGTTGAATTCCCCCTATATTTGTTCATTCCTCAATTTTGAGTATTTTGGGATGGTAATTCCTACTCTGTTTCTGATTGAGAGGGGGCTTAGATATTTTTGATATTTCATTTCAAGATTTACTTTGGTGAAAGCACTGAGACATTTATGTACAATTTGTTAGATTTAATCCTATTTGTTTTATATGCTTTTGACATTATAAATGATGTCACACTTTTAAATTACACTTAATCTTTTGAAGATGGATTTTTTATTTTATTGAAAATATGCATTCAGGAGCTGGGAACTACCACATCTCATTTCTTAGCACAAAATTTTACAGGTTTATTCGAACATAAATGTACACACATCACACATACCACAGCACACTCATATAAATTTCAAAGAATTACCTTGAGATTGAGATGAGAGAGGGCTTCTGCTCTAAAATTAAACAAACATTAATGATGTGAATACACTTAGAATACAATTTAATTGCCATTTGAAGAGGAGTAACTGTAAACACTGTAATGAATCTACAAATAAAAGGACAAACAAGTAGACATTAGATAAAGGAAATCACTGTATTTTTCAAAAGGACAAAGAGAAAATGACACTGCCTATGAGAAATGCCAGTTTCAGTTTTTACTTCTGTTTCTGGACTATTGACATTCTGTCTTTTCTTGGTCCTGAGTTCTTAGAAAGACTTTCAGCTGTGGGGCTCTTCTTGGATGCTGTCAGTCACTAAGAGAAAGAACAAGCTCTATAATGAGATGAAGGAAAATTAACCACCGATTATGCAGTACCCCAGTTTTTGTATAGTGATTGAATTTCACCACCACCTGGTCCATAAATAGTGACTTTTTATTCACTGTAAATAAAAGAGTCCTTCTATTATTTAAATTCATTTCTCATAACATCACATATTTTATATTTATCTCTGATATATTTTAAAGCCTACCCTGATTTTAAGATATTTTAATTTGTCTCATTATCTTTCCTAAAATGGTCCAAACCAACTCTTGAAGGGCATGAGTTTGTGTGGCTGCAAGACCAAAGAATGCACCTGGCACAGTCAGACATAATCTTTACTGGGATTTATGAACAGGATAGAGTCTCCAATTCTGGCCATTGGAGTATAAAGATAGCACTCCACAAAAAGATGGGAAAATGAGGGAAGATATAAGGACATTCCATAGGGTAAGAGAACAGAGTTTCTGCTAGGGTCCCATGACAGTGCACATGGGGTCTGTTGATGTTATCACAGGAATGAAGTTTTACCACTCTGAGGAGATTCTGTTCACAATACCATCTATACATTACATCTTCTCTGGAGAGGGTTGTTAACATTTAACTTAAGTCCAGGTCATATAGGTGACTATGGGCTGAGTACTTTGGGGGAGTGCATGCCCTGGATCTCCACAATCCACCCCCAAGTAGCAGCCTACATTGACCATAGATCAAGAATTGCATCCACATTCCACAGCAACAGTATAAAAGCCAACAGAATAATAGGAGACCTCCACCAAAAACTAGTAGATATATAAAAACATGTTTCCAGGGCCAAGAGAGCAAATTAGACCAATCAGCTAGGGGGTCAATAACTAATTTATCAATTTATTGTATGAGCTCTTGCATATGATTTAGAGCTTGTGAAATGTTATGGGACTGATCTGGAATATATACACATTAAATGATAATGAGGGCACAGGTCCCACCTGTAGTAAGAATATCTAAAGCCATCCTGTTTTTTAAAACCACCATTTGTAGTTGGGTAGTTTCTTAGTTTAGTAAGGTGATTGCTACTTTGGAATCATTAAGAGCTTGAGCAGTGTGATTGGCTAAAGCCGTTTTGTATTTTTCAGTGACAATTGCAGCACCACCTGGCACAAAAATGGCCAATGGGTAGAACCACCAGGATGCACACTTTATATCTTGCCTTTATTATTTTGCAATTACTAGTAGTATGGATAATGAGTCATATAGGGTGGTGGGAACATAAGGTTATCCCCACATACATCCTCCAGTCCAGCTATAGTGCAAATACTGCCATCAGTTTTGCCCACAAGTCCCTAGCCATCCCTTAGGGGATGGGTAAGCCCCAGTTAATAAGTGGTAAGCCTGCCATTGGAAAAGACTATCATTTTCTAGTTTGACAGTAAAATTACACAACTCGGGGGTAACCACCCCACATCATGGATTCCCTCCTGTCATTCCATGCAAACAGGAGCAATGTGGTCTAGGGTGACAGACTTAGCAATTAACCATCCTAAACAAACCATCATACATAGCATATCCTTATAAAGGCCTGGGCTTATTCACCTGTTTCCTTACAAGGTTTAACAGTATACAAGCAACACTTCCATTAGTAAAGTAACAGGTAGGGGAGTCCTATGAGGAGGGTTCTAAAACCATACATTTTCCCCTTCTAAGTTATCTGAGTTTTCTATGGTGACATCAAAAACTAGATTAGGCTTAAGGAGAGTCCACAAAGACACACAGGGCCCCAGCAGGAATAAGAGACATCAGATTATTAATAAAGATTTTTAATAGCATTTTTTTGTATAAACAAAAATGTGGACTTATAGCAATTCTTTAGTTAACTCCTATTCCCCATGGGCTTAAGATTCTCAACCAGTGAGGTTGCATAGACCAGTACCATGGCCAAAGAACCTCATTTTCCCCAGTATGTATAGATCAAGGCATAGACTACAAGAGATTATTATTACTTACCATTTAGGGCTGGAGGGCTACTGGCTGTTAAATTATATTCTCAATACCTGAATTGACCCTGTTATTAGTCTTTCAACTGGAGCAGTGGCAGGAGCCCTAGGCACTGAATTTATATGGATCAAGACTATATACAGTCTCTTAGTCCATTGTTGTAAAGATCCCTAATTGCCTTTTGTTTCTTTAAAAGGTCATTCATCATTTCTATAAGGCCTACTCCAGTGGGGTTACAGGGTAAATGGAAAGTCCAAGGAATACCTTGGTCCATCACCTAAGACTGCATGATGTGACTGGTTAATGGAGCACTTCAGCCACTATCAGTTTGGGCTGGCATCCCTTATATGGCACATACTTTTTCTAAGCAGTGAATAATGGCTCACTGGTTGGCCTTTCCTTCTGGGAAGGCCAACAAGAATCCTGTGGTGGTGTCTGCAGCAGTGAAAGCATACCTTGCTCCTTCCAAGAGTGTGAGGAACTGAAGTAATCCACTTGCCATCATGTTACTGTAGTCTGTGCTTGGTCTGATATGTCTCATCCGATAAGGTAATTGTTGTGATCATTGAAGTGAGCATGATGGACACTCATTTGTGATGTCAATGAGCTGCTGGTGAGTGACAGGCATCTGGAGCTGCTAGGCTAAGCACTACAGGGTCTGGTAGCCATGATGTCTGCTTTTTCTGTGGAGCCATTCTGCTACTTCTAGGGTCTCAGTAGTAAGGCTTTGCCTCAACATTCCTGAGGGGCATGTTAGAGGAGAGGGCAGGGACATGTATGGTGCCTGCCTCAACATTCCCAAAAGGGATGTTAGATGAGTGGGCAGGGACATGATAGACAGTTACATGTCACCACTGGCAGGCATCCCAGATGTCCTTCCATAGATTTCTCCCCTAAAGAGGGCAGACCATGACAGTCCATTGTTCTTGTTTCCAAGTTGTCATCCAGGTGGTAAGGCCTTTAGACACTGCCCAACTATCATTACAGGTGGTTAATGCATTTCTGGGTTCATGTACTATAACCATCCACACAGTTCTTAATTCAGCCCATTGACTGGTTTGCTTGGTGCTGGTTTCCCACCAAATAGTGTCAGTGCCAGGTTGCACACAGCCACAGATGTCCACCCAGGAGGCTGTCAACTAATTGAACAGTCCAGATACCATGAATTTTCTGGAACTATTCCTGTGACATCTTTATTGGGCTCTTCAACAGCCACCTTGGGGGTTGTAAATTTGAGCTGAAGAATCTTCCACATAAGGCACTGAGCTTAGGATCTCATGCATTTTGGTGCTTAATGGGCTAGTGTTAATGACACTGGACTGCATCAAATAAGCTTTCCACTTTGTTATGGTACTTAATTGTGCAATGCTTGAGCACGGTCTGTTCCCAGTATCTGTGATCCATCCCTGGATAGTGATGGCAGATTTCAGAAAGACCAGACACTTTTGGGTTAAACTTTCTACTTGCAACAAGGCATTGTATGTTGCACATAGCTGTTTATATAAGGGGCTCTGTCATAATACAACCACTTTCCATACTTGTGACCAAAACCCAAGGGGTACTCTCTTAGAATGTTGCCTTTGTCACAAATCATACTCAAGGCAATTGCAGTGTTGACATCCAATTCACAGGGTAAGTCAGGATCCAAACCCCATGATGCTTGAGTGAGCCTGTGTTATTGCCATCTTTTCTTTTTCTAAAGCAACCTGCTGTGAGTTCTCCCACTCCCATGTACAACCTTCTCTGCTTAATACATAAAATGGGTTAACTATTTGAGCTAATAAATGAGTTCATCAAAGTGGCAGGATACAAGATCAACACGCAAAAATCAGTATTGTTTTTGTACACTAGTACTGAACAATCTGAGGAGAAAATCAGGGGAAAAATTCCATTTTCAATAGCAACAAAAAGACTCAAATGCCTAGGAGTTAATTTAACCAAAGAAGTACAGGACCTATATGAAGAAAACTACAAAACAATGCTAAAAGAAACCAAGAAAGACCTACACAAATGGAAGGACATTCTGTATTCATGGATTGGAAGAAAAAATATCATGAAGATGTCAATCTTACTCAAACTGATTTATGGATTCAATGCAATACCAAACAAAATCCCAACAGTTATCTTACAGAATTAAAGAAGGCAATTACCAAGTTCATTTGGATGAGTAAATGCAACTGGATAGCCAAAAGCATTCTAAAAAAGAAGAGGAATATGGGAGGAATTTCATTGCCTGATCCTGAAACATTACAAAGCTACAGTGGTCAAAACAGCATGGTACTGGCATAAAGATGACACATCGATCAGTGGAATAGAATTGAGAACCCAGAAATAAACCCTCACCTATCCAGTCAATTGGTTTTTGACAAACCTACCAAGTCCATGTTAGTGGATAAAAACAGTCTCTTCAACAAATGGTGCTGGGAGAACTGGATATCTATAACCAAAAGAATGAAAGAGGATCCCTATCTCACATGCTATACAATAATCAAATCAAAATGGACCAAAGATCTAAACATAAAAGCCAGGATCATAAAACTACTAGAAGAAACTCTAGGAAAACATCTTCAAGACCTTGTAGTAGGGAAGATGGCGTCGATCTAGGTGGGTGCTCACGATTCAGATCTCCGGGGACGGCCGACTGTGGACACAGTTCTGCCTGAGGGTCTGTGCTGTGGGCACACGGAGTGAGAGTCTTGGGTCATCTAGCAGCTGGCAGATGGACGGCGTTGAGTGATCAGTGGAGATTCGTGAGTTCTGAGCCTGCCTTTGGTGGTCAGCACGGACGGCTGAGCCCTGCCAGCAAAGAAAATGCCTGGCTGGAGCCGCGGATCCTACATCCACGACTCCCGCTGCCTGCTGGCTTGTGGGAACATAATCTGAGGGAGGGAGGGCTCTGACAGAAGGTGGAGAGTGTTTTAACTTCTGTGGATTTGGCTGCCTGGACCCCCTCATAGCTTTATTATTATTATTTTTTTCTTCCCCACCCTGCCCACGCCTCTGACACCCCTCCCACCGCTCCTCCTCCCTCCCACCACTCCCGCTTTGGCCGCCCCTCCCTCCGCTCCCCGTCACTTCAGCCACGCCCACCTCTGACGCCCCTCCCCCCACTTCCGCCATGTCCACTCGGCCTTCCACGCTCTCCCTTGCCGCCGCCGCAGGTCCTCCGGGCTGGTATCCCAGATTCGGCTCTCCTGCTCGCCTCTCACCCCTCCCTGCCTCTGCCACTCGGCGGCGAGAT
>JAQZBX010018170.1:0-24874 GCA_029593785.1 Cabassous unicinctus | reverse complement strand
TGCTTTCTTCCTGAAGAACAGCTGCTGGCAATCCTGGACTCCTCTCTTACTTGGCAAGGCACATGGTAGTCTCTGCTGGTAATCCCTTCTCTTCTGGGTTTCATTGCTTTCAGCTTCTTGCTTCCATCCTCTCTCTATATTCATCCTGTTTATACAGGACTCCAGTAAGAGGATTAAGACCCACCCTGGGTCACGCCGTAACTGGAGTAACTTCATGAAAACCTACAATAGGGTTTACACTCACAGGAATGGATTAGCTTTAAGAATATGATTTTTTGTGGGGTACATACAGTTCCAGACCACCACAGAGGTACACATGGGAGATGGGGAAGTTCAGTTGTTGAAGCTGTCTGAAGTCAATTTGCCTCTGTTCAAATCCTGGCTTCCCTACTTCTATGACCTTGGACCAGTTACTTAAGCTCTCTGTTATTTAGTTTTCAGATTATTCCCTTGTTACAGATTGCCTACCTTATAGGACTGTTGTGCAGATTAAATAAGCAGGGCCAATGAGCTCTAATGTTAGCCACTTAGGAATACCTGGAGTGATTAATTTTGATGAGGGAAGTTCTCAGGAGGTGGTGAGACAAGATTTAAATTGTCTCTTGGAGGGCGAGTTGCATTTTGGCCAGCACAAAAAGTTGGTGGGGCTCAGGCATGGGGATGTCAGCATGACATGGAGCTAGAGGCAGAAAAGCTGAGAAATGGAGTGAGGTTGAAGCATGTCATGCAGTGGCTTCGGGAAAGCAGCTGGAGACAAGCTGGCCTAAAACGATGTGAAGGCTCTCATGTAGAGAACTGGCACATCATAAATTTTGAGATCATCCCAGCTCTTCTTTCCTATTGCCTTTATAACTACTCTCCCCATTGTCAGATTTTATGTCCATATTTGTGGTTAGGAAAATATTGTCACTGCAGTTATGTGCCCAAAAAAAAGAACTTTGAACTTTTTTTTGTGGAGCCTTAAAACAGAAGAATATAGGATTTGATCTGTGTGTTTTTGTTTTTGTTTTTTTGTAAAGTAGTCTGGCTGAAAGGCAGGACTATGGATTGAGTAGCCGGGGATGGTTGTAGTAATTTTGGGGGAGAATGTGAGGCTTCACAGGGCTGGAGAGGTGGGGACAAGTACACAAGAGCCTGAGCCCCTCACTTCTCAATTCAGGTTTAGCATTTCCCATGGTCATCCTAAAGCATTTTATCAGGATACCAACAATGCTAGAGCACGCTCACCCCTACCCCAATCCCATATCAAAGAAACTTGACTAAGCCAGAATTTTGCAATTAAATAAAATTATATAAAATTATAAAAATAATAAGAAGAGATTTTAACCTCAGCAAATATGTAAATTTGTGTCATTTTGAATTATATGGTGGAATAAGCACCATCTTGGCCTTTTTAAATGTCTGGCTCTAGTGATAACCTTATTTTATGGACAAAAGATAATGATTATGTCAATTTTAGAGATTTTCTCTACTTCCCTCTTCCCACTCCCAAAAGAGTTTCTCAAAACAAAACTAAAAAGAAATGAAATTTTAAAGGGAAAAGATGGGAAGAGGAAGAGATTTTGATTTAGGTAAAAGAAGAATCCCCTTGGCATCCAGGCTGGATCCTGAATCTTTTCCAGGCCTGAGGATGGGAGTTAAGGTAATTGTTTTTCTGGTCCTCCCATGTGGCTCTGAACTCACCACTTGGTCGTCTTTCCCACAAAGTGGACCCTTCATTGCTTTTTGGATGAAACTTTCCATGACAGCCTCTTACCCAAGTCACATGAGCCTCAAATGTGCATATTTTTCTAGCTTCTTTAGGAGGTAGGTATGTCTAGTTGAAGCCAGAATGTTCTAACCCAGCATTTGATATGAGAAATGAAATAGGAATTCTATGATATCTAGTTGCTCAAAGGCCATATTTTCTCATTGGAATTTTTTAAAAATGCAACTGCTACTCTCTTTTTCTTTTAAACTTGGAAGCATGCATTAATGCACCTTTGCACTGCAACTGTGACACTATGTAAAAAGTAATCAGGAAACCAGTGGCACTTTTATAGCAACTATTAAGTTATATGAAGTGTTAGTCTAGTAACCAGATTTGGAGACAGTGTCTCCATTCAGGGATACTGCAGCTGTGTGTGGAGCACCCAGCTAGGGAAGGGGAAACTTGGGACAAATTTATACTTTTTAGAATATTTCACATCAGATTTGGTGTCCATCAGTTCTTTTTTCTTATGCTATTTTTATTTAACATTTCTTTACTTTTTCATTACTAAGAATTTAAGGATTATAACTTTTTTGCTAGAGTATTTTCTGTTAATAATAAAAGTAGTTCAATGTCTTGGTGTATAAAAAAATAGTTGGAAAAAAGTACTTCATGGAAGATGGTCTTTTAACTAAAGTAAACCTTTCTGTAATTAAGTACAGAAACATCTGTTAAGGGCATAATCTGAATATGTCAATTCCCATCTTGCAGCCAAGATTTCTTCCTTAGGCTTTCTTTATACCTGATGTCATGACAGAGTTCCACATCCTCACAGCATTAGGCAATAAAACGGTCAAAAGAAAGGGTATGAAAAAGGCAGCAATTGAGGGGAAGATGGCGTTAGATTAGGCAGGCAGGGCTCAGCTCTCTCAGAAAAACAATAAAGAGCCAAAAGCTGTCCGACAGACTTGCTTTGGGGGTCAGCAGACCAGGACAGTGCTACACGACTCCCAGGAGGGTGAGGAACAGAGAGATGAAGAACCCAAAACAACAAACATGAGTTACCAAACTCCCACGGCGGTGGGAAGAGCTTCCCTCCCTCACCCTGAGAGATTAAGCTGGGGTAAAACCCCTGACTCAACAGCAGTCAACTGAGAGGGGAGCAGGTGTCTTTCTTCCTGTTTCAAGGGAAATTTGGCCAGCAAAGCCTGCTTTGAATCTCAGCTCTGGTCACACCAAACTCAAGGAAAACAGATTTCCTCTCCATGGGAAGGTGCTCTGACGAGCACCATCTGCTGGCCGGTCTGGAAATTGTATGGGCAGATTTTGGTTCTCTCTCTAGCTTAACTCCTGGGAAAAAATCTGTGCTTCATTAGTGAGTCCCTGACCCAATTTTGATAACTTAAGCTAGGCAATTTTAAAGACTTAAATTAAGTTGAACTAAATATCAAAGAAGAGCTGTGGAAAAAAAAAACAATAGGCAAGAGAGAGAAATTGGCCACCAAAGTAATTCACCAATATGTTCAGATGCCTAGACATCAGGAAAAATTACAAGCCATACTAGGAAACAGAAAGAGATGGCCCAGCCAAAAGAACTAACCAAATATCCTGAAGAGATACAAGATTTAGGACAATTAATCAGTGATAATCACACAACTCTCCTAAATCACTTCAAAGAAATGAAAGAAAATATGACTAAAGAGGTAAAGGATATTAAGACAACTGGGTAAGCATAAAGAACAAATTGACAGCCTCCAAAGAAAAGTAACAGAGCTTATGGGAATGAAAGACAAAATGGATGAGATTAAAAATACATTAGAGGCACATAAGAGCATATTTTAAATGCTTGAAGACAGAACTGGAAAAGACAGGAGAACAGAAAGAGAAGAGAATGGAAGAAATGGAACAGAGTTTCAGGGAATTGAATGACAACGGGAAACACCCAAACATAAGCATTATCGATGTCCAAGAAGGAGAAGAGAATGGAAAAGGGGCAGAAAGGATATTTTAGGAAATAATGACCGAAACCATCCCAGCCCTTATGAAAGATATATAAATTCAATATCCAAGGACAACACATCCCAAACAGAATAAATCTGAATAGACCTACCCCAAGACACCTACTATTCACAATGACAAATATCAGAGATAAAGAGAGGATTCTGAAACCAACAAGAGAAAAGCAAAGCATCACATACAAGGGAACATTGATAAGGTTAAGTGCCGACCTCTCATCGGGAACCATGGAGTCGAGAAGAAAGTGGTATGATGTATTTAAGATAAGGAAAGAGAAAAACTGCCAGCCAAGAATTCTGTATCTGGCAAAGCTGTCCTTCAGAAATGTTCAAAGTCTTCACAGACAAACAAAAACTGATAGAATGTGTTACAAAAAGACCAGAATTACAAGAGACACTAAAAGAAGTGCTGCAGGCTGAAAGGAAGAAACAAGAGTAAGAGACTTGGAGAATAATGTAGAAATGAAGATTATAAGGAAAAGTAAATTAAAGGGTAAAAAGATAGACAACATGCCATATGACAACAGAAAGCCAAAGGACAAAATAGAGGAAGTAACTAATACCTTTACAGTAATAACATTGAATGTTAGTGGCTTGAACTCCCCAATCAAAAGACATAGATAGAATGAATAAAAAAAATATGAACTGTCTATATGTTGTCTACAAGACAGACACTTCATATGTAAGGACAAAAGCAGGTTAAAAGTGAAAGTTTGGAAAAAGATACTCCATGCAAATAACAACCAAAAAAGAGCAGGAGTAGTGATACTAATATTAGACAAAATAGATTTTAAATGCAAAACTGTTATAAGGGATGAGGAAGGTCATTATATATTAATAAAAGGGGCAATTCACCAAGAAGAAATAACTATACTAAATATTTATGCACCTAACCCGAGTGCTCCAAGATTCATGAGGCACACAGTGGCAAAGCTGAAGGAAGAAATTAGATGTTTCTACAATAATAATTGGAGACTTTAATATACCACCCTCAGTATTGGATTGAACAGCTAGACAGAGGATAAATAGAGAAACAGGGAGCTTGAATAATATGATAAATGAACTAGATCTAACAGATATCTATAGAGCATGCACCCCAAAACAGCAGGATATGCATTCTTTTCAAGTGCTCATGGACCCTTCTCCAAGATAGAAAATATGTTGAGTCACAAGACAAGACTCAATAAATTTTAAAAGATTGAAATTATACAAAACACTTCCTTTGATCATTCACTCCATGAAGCTGGAAATCAATAAGGGACGGAAAAAGGGGAAAGTCATAAATATATGGAGATTAAAAAACACTCTTAAATAATCAGTGGGTCAAAGAAGAAGTTTCAAAAGAATTCAGTAAATATTTTGAGATGAATGAAAATGAGAACACAACATATCAAAACCTAAGGGACACTGCAAAGGCAATGCTGAGAGGGAAATTCATAGCCCTCAATGCTTACATTAAAATTGAAGATTTAACTGCACACCTGGAGGAACTAGAAAAAGAAAAGCAAACTAATCCCAAACCAAGCCAAAGGAAAGATATAGTAAAGATCAGAGCAGAAGTGAATGAAATCAAGAACAAAAAAAAAAATTGAGAGAATCAACAAAACCAAAAGTTGGTTCTTTGAGAAGATCAACAAAACTGACATACCCTTAGACTGTTAAAGAAGATAGAGAGAAGGCATAAATAAATAACATCAGAAGTGAGGGGGGACATTTCCACTGACTCCATAGAAATAAGAGAGATCATAAGAGGATACTATGAACAACTGTAAGCCAAAGAAATTAGACAAGGTAGACGAAATGGACAAATACCTAAAATCACACAAACCACCTATACTGACCCTAGAAGAAATAGAAGACCAACAAACCAGTCACAAGTGAAGAGATTGAAACAGTCATCAAAAACCTCCCAAAGATGAAAAACCCAGGACTAGATGGCTTCACAGGTGAATTCTACTAATCATTCAAAGACGATCTAATATCAATCTTACTCAAGGTCGTACAAAAAAAAAAAAAGAACAGTAAAGAACTCTTCCACAGTCATTCTATGAAGCCAATATCATCCAAATACCAAAACCAGATAAAGGTACTATGAAAAAAAATTACAGACCAGTATCTCTAATGAATGTAGATGCAAAATTCCTCAACAAAGTATTTGCAAACCGAATCCAAAAGCATGTTAAAAGAATTATACACCATGATCAAGTGGGTTTTATCCCAGGTATGCAAGCGTGGTTCAACACAAGAAAATCAATTAGTGTAATAAACCACATTGATAAATTGAAGAACAAAAATCACATAATCCTCTCTATTGATGCAGAAAAGGCATTTGACAAAATACAGCACTGTTTCTTGATAAAAACACTCCAAAAGTTAGGAATAGAAGGAAGCTTTCTCAATATGGTAAAGTGCATATATGAAAAACCTACAGCTAGCATTGTACTCAACAGTGAAAGACTGAAAGCTTTCCTGTTGAGATCAGGAACAAGACAAGGATGCCCACTGTCACATTATTATTCAATATCGTGCTAGAAGTTCTAGCTAAAGCAGTTAGGCTAGATAAAGAAATAAAAGGGGAAATAAAGAGAAAAGAAATTAAAGGCACCCAAATAGGAAAATGCAAATCAAAACTACAAGATATCATTTCACACCTATTAGACTGGCCACTATTAAAAAGTTGGAAAACTAAATGTTGGAAAGGACATGGAGGGATAGGAACACTTATTCACTGTTGGTGGGAATGTAGACTGGTACAGTACAGCCACTGTGGAGGACTGTTTGGCAGTTCCTTAGAAAGTTGAATACAGACTTGCCATGTGACCCGGCAATACCATTGCTAGGTATATACCCATAAGAACTGAGAGCAGTGACACGAATAGATATCTGTACACCGATGTTCATAGTGGCGTTATTCACCATTGCCAAAAGTTGAAAACAACCCAGGTGTCTACCAACAGATGAATGGATAAACAAACTGTGGTGTATACACACAATATGGAATTTTATGAGTGGTAAGAAGAAATGAAGTCGTGGAGCATATGACAACATGGAAGAACCTGGAGAACATTATGTTGAGCGAAGCAAGCCAGACACAAAAGGACAAATACTGTAAGATTGCCCTATTATGAACTAAATATAGTGTGTAAACACATGGAGTTAATAATTAGAATATAGATCACCAGAAAATAGAATGAGGGTAGAGAATGGAAAGCTATGGGTAAATCTGTGCAGAATTGGTTAAAAGGTTGTTTGTACATCTTTGGAAATGAATGGAAATGGTGAGAGCACATCATGGTGTTTGTGACTAGCAGAGCTGTTACATGGGTGTGACAGTGGTTGGAGGGGAAAGCCTATGGACATTTATATAACTAGGAGGAAAGCTACAAAGTGTAACATGGGACTGAATAGCATAGTGAAACCTCGTGTAAAATATGAATGTGGGTGATATTGCATATATAAGATTCTTTACAAAATATAAATACTAATAAACTAGTGAGAGTAGCAGCTATGTATGGTAGGGGAAGCATAGAGAGATTGAGAGGTGATGAGTTTTGTTTGTTTTGGTTGGTTTTTGTTTTTTAGTAGTAGTATTACTGGAATAATAAAAATGCTCTAAAATGTTGAAGTGATGAATGCACATCTATGTGATTATACTGAATACCGTTGATTGTATACTTTGCATGGATTTATGTTTTATTAATACGTATTGATAAAATTGATTTGTTAAAAAAAAAAAAAATGGTACCAAGTCATCCTGTTCTTAGGTTAGCTCAATGTGTTCAAGGAAAAGTGTACTCACCAAGGGAAAGTATGGTGTGTTTTTGTTTTTATTTTTTAGGACTGAAAATCTGAGATCTGTCCTTCAACTTCATTTTTAGCCCTGGCTTTAGGCAAATTTTCCAAATGTTTAACTGCTAACTGCTTTCAAGAAATTATTGTGGTTATCACGGGGAGTTTTGATCGGTAAAAAAAGAAGACTTAAACTTATTCCTAGAACATCACGGGCCCATCAAGGACCTTTAAAAAAAAATTTTATTTTTTTTTTAAATTCCTTTTTCAAAAGCACAAAAAGTGCTAATTGAAAGTAGAAGACAAATGCACCCCACAATTTTTGCGTTTCAGAGGTCTAGGAGAGCGGGTGGGGGGAGTAAAGTAAAAATTCTTGGAAAAACGATTTGAAGCTAAAACGGTGTGTATGTTGCTGTTTGCCGATTGTAAGATAAAGTGGAGGGAAGGGGTCAGCTTTAAGACTCAAAGCAGCCAGGGCAGTCAGAACACTGCTGCCTTCTCTCTTCAGGTGCCTGTGTAGTTTCTCCTGGAATACCTGCCTGGTGCTCCTTCCTCAAGACTACCTCATACCTGCTTCAGCTCAGAGACTCCTACGTGCAAAGGTAAGTGTGAAAATTTGTGCTGTACATTCCTGGAGGAGTATCAGCTATGGTAAGTTTTTAAAAGATTTTTTTCAGAGTTTTGGGAAACTTCATAGGTTGTGTTCCCTGGTGAGCACATAGGAATCATCATTTGTACAAAGTGTGCTTAGTGATAGTATACTTTTCTGCTGTAATAGAATTCCTAAGTTCAAATTTGGGTTGACACTAATAGCATCATGAAGCATGCTCTAAGTTTCAAATTTGGATCCTGAGGCAGAATTTTATAAAGTGATGCGTCAGCACTCTTCTTTCTTCAAGTACTTTGGGCTTCTTCGGTCCCAGTTCTACTAGTGTTTAACTTTGCAGCCTCTTTTTAAAACTTTTTAAGAGAAATATTTCTAACAGCAAAAGGGTTAGAAAGTCTTGATGACCAACTGGTTCTCCATAATAATCTTCATAAGTCTGAAGTGTCCTATACTTTGGGCTTCTGTCCTTTTGGTAGTGTCATTAATTAGCCTCATTAAGTAAAAGGGGACACAAAATCTCTTTAGGTGAGACTATACAACTAAAGTATTTTCCACTTGCTTTCACTATGCTTGATGTGTATAGTCTGTTGTCTCTTGAACATTAAAATGACTTATTGGTCCCGGAAGGGAGAATAATTGACCTTGTTTGTAATAAGTGAATCATTTATGATTCAAGGGCTCACGTTTTCCAGGTGAATGAACTCAACTGCGGAAGTTCCGTGCTTGCGTTGTTGCCTAGATGATAGATCTCGGAGGTCCTTTTCAGGTCTCGTAAATTAATTTCCCCTGAAGCAAAAGTGTATTATGACCTTAGAGGCTGCCTGTAGTTGCTGGACCGCGTGGTGGGACCTCTTAAAACCACACGTCCACATCCTTACGGGCTCAGTTGTTCTCCTGTAGACTCTCAAATATTCAGAGGAAAAGATGGTCTGATTCTGATGAGGCAGTTTTGTCATATCCGTGGTGGGGCTGAGAAGTCCTGCGTAAGCCCTGCTATCTGTGAGACAGGCTAAAGGAGAAGAGCGTAAGGAAGAAATGTGCTAGGCAGCGCACGTGACTAAAGCTCCCTCCGTGATCGGGTGGTCACCTACATTTTAGTTTCAGCTTCCACTAGTGATAAAGCTGGTCTGAAAAGCTTTCTTTCATGCTTTAATTGTTTTCTACTTAGGAGGATTTATATGTAGCATATGCCAAGAGGCACTGCCTTTCAGACGTTTGGACGTACTGTTTAGAGACTGTGTGTTTGGGATTGAACATTTCAATTCCTTTGTTTCTCTGGAGCACTAGTAGTTAGGCACCAATGCAGGTAGGGCATGTGTGAGTTGCTTGAGGTTTGGTGCTGAAGAATTTTAATTTTTGCTGTTTCTTCTCAAATGCTCAATATGCCAAAAATTAGCAGCCTTTGAATTTTGGCTTACAGTGCAAATTCCTTTAGCTTTCTGCTTCAGAAGTTAACCTTAAAGATCACCTTCTTTGTTTTCCTTTTTGAAATGAAGTCTTTCCTGTTTGTTGTAAACAAAGAGCGCCTGTGCTGGGGTATGGCTCTACCAGGAACTAATACAGTGCATTTGCCTGCTGACTCCTGAAATACCTCCGTTTCCTCGCAGAGTGGGCACTGGGCTCCCCAGCCTTTCTGAATGAGCATCTAGTGTTAATGGTGGTACTTGGGGCAGCAAAACCAGCTTTGAAGTCTAGTACTGCTACTCTGTAAATGCCTTAAGTTTTAAAAATTTTTAACGTCTTGCATTCAGCATAGCTCTCCTAAATCACATTTTCTCCATAATGATGCAGCCTTTCTTTTAGAGAACGATTATAGAGAATAATTCACACTTTATCACAAGGCACCTTTGTAGGGTTATAAATTTGAAGTTATGTGAGAACAAATTTTAAAGCTTATACTTTGTGTAAAAAGACAGATTAGGTAAAACAGAATAAGATTTTACAGATTCTTCTGCTTCACTTTCTTCTCAAAATCAGACTGCAGGACTCCTTCATCCCCTTTTCATCATACCTTCCCGTAAAAGCTGTGGTGAGGGAAAAATCATGATAAACAGGACTTAACTCTATAATCTCCTCTCAAAGCTGCCCTGCAAGTAATTGCCCCTGGTTTCTGGAATGAAACATGTGGTGGTGATACACTGTGCCTCTGGTACAGTTCCAGGGTACTCTCTTCTGTATTTTAAGCAACTTGTGTTTTTGTTTTTGTTTTTCTTCCCGTGTTAGGTTTTCTGTTCATGTAGATTTAATGGAATTTATTTTTGTATTCTTATACTTGATTTTAAGGTTTAGATGGGGCATTTTCGGATAAAACTTGTAAAGGGGTGTTTATAGTTGTTATAGATAATTTTCACACACAGATTTTAGAAGGCTTGAAATGATCTTGCAGAGAAAACAACTTGGCAGAAGGAGGGACATTCTCTGTAATTTAAGTTGTCATAGTAACCTGTATCAAGACACATACTTGGAATCTAGGCCTGAAGAATTTCAGTGTCAATAAACATTCCAGTTGCATTCGTCATCCTTCTCATCATTTTGTTTTTTCCTCCAAAAAATGAACCCTCCATTGTGACCTAATTATTTTATTTCTGTTTTTAGATAGTGGTTAGCAGTTTGCATGTTTTAGCACTTTGAAACTTCCCTGATAAAGTAAAAATGAAAAGTTCATCTCTTTATATTTGAGGTTGACATTTTCTGATGATGTATCTCAAATTAATTCTTTCAGATAGCTATGTAGGTTTGGTATAATGGCTACTTAATGAAATATGAAGGAAACAGGATTTGAAGAGGATTTGAAGAAATTTCCATTTCCGTTTGTTAACGTGCAGATCTTGAAATTGTGTATTGGAATCTGGTTTTAATGTATCTCTGGGAAAGTTAGAACTTTCCTACTATTAAATTGTTAATATTTGTATTTCATGGCATCTTGAACCATACTCTTAAGCAGGAATGTGTATGTATTTTAATTTAAAGGATCAGGTATCGTTTTTTAAAGCAGAATGATTATTTTAGTTTAGTTTATTTTGAGAAATTTGTATCCAGGCATGACTTGTAGACATCCTATCTTCCAAAAAGGACAGTAGGATGTTGTTTCTAAAGGGAAAGCTTTTTTAAGAGTTACCGTCCTGCCTTTTGACAACCAAGAGTATTTATAGTTTAAAATGTTCTCTTTAAGTAAGGAAAATTGAGACATAAGAAGATAAGGGGGTTTATGTGTGTGTGTGTGTGTGTGTTTATATCCATTCATTTTAGGAAACTTAGAAAATAAATTGGAAGAGTGTGTGCATAATCCCATTAATGAAAAACATATACAGAGTTAGCAGTGATAGTATGCAACTACAGATAAAGATGGAATACTTTTATAGAGACTTTTCCACATGTATATGAGCCTCTTAACCAAATGGATGATTTTTTAAAAAACAAATCACAGTTTGAATTTCAAAAAGTATGAAATTAAATTTGGGAAACCTGAACGGCCCATTTACTTGGAAAGTTTGAAAGAAAATAAAATCACCCAGTACATCATGGCATTGAGCCCTGCCGAGATGGGCTGAGCAGGCTGGCCTGCCCTGCCTCCTGCTGGACTGCCATGCGCACCTGTGCCCCTCGTACTTCCTGGAGGAGGACCACATCCCTGGAGTGGTAAATATCACTGTGTCCCTGTGTCTAGACCTCAGGCCCTTCCCCTATGCCTGTGATATCAAACGTCACTGCAGGTCAGATGTCCAGATACTGCCTGCCAGTTACACTGATCAAGCTAGTAAAGGCTTTGTGGATTAAATGGGAGAATTGGGACAGTTACTTTAATTCTGTAGCCATTTGGGTTTATTAATTGCTCTCCCCCCTCCACTGCTTACCCTCACTATTTTGTCTAGAGATTACACCTGGGCAAGAAATTTAAAGAATTTTTAGGAAATGTACCCACAGCGAGATGCGGTGCCCTTGGAGTCTAAGTATTACTAGTTTAGTTTGCGTGCGCTGTTCTTCAAGCCTGGCTCTTCCAGTGGCCGCTCTTCTTCCTGAAACGGTTATAGATTTCTGGGCTCCACATTCCTTTGTGATAAGGATGCAGCTCGGGCCGTCTCATCACTAGGCACAGATCCCTGAGGTGGCCTCTGGGATACGCTAGATAACAAGGCCCATCCTGATCTGCTCTTAAAAGAGTTGACGTTAATGGCAAACAAGGCCACATTTAAGTTTAATTGATTTTGACATTATAGAGATAGATTTCAGGATTCCTCCTTAGGAGTAAGGATCAATTACTGAAGAAAACTGCTTTTCTGACAAGACATGGCTGATACCTTCTATTTTTCTGAAATTCTGGAAAAGAGGTTTTTAGCAAGAGTAAAGCATTACTCATTGTAGATTTAACACAATTGCTCATTTTTTAAAAGTAATACATGCAGTAAGTTTAACATACATAGAAAGACATGAAAATGAAAAATAAGGCTTCCCCTATTTTTTTTACAGTTTTACTATTGTTTACAGTTTCTTGGGTATCTGTACAGGAAAAGAAATGTGTATATACAACAGTATTTATGTCTTTTAAAATCTGACTGATGGCATCATGTCTGTATGCTATGCATTTTCTTTACAGGTTGATTGCTTTATTTGCCAGAATAATCTTAGAGGTAGGTATGATTATCAGATTGCAGTAGAATTGGTGGGAGTTCAGCGAATATTTATTGCTGGTTTGCACTTCTCCAGTTGGATTCGTTTTAGAGAATGAGGTCAGTGTGTGCACCTGGTGTACAGGAGACTGGTTGGCCCCCTGACTGCACGAGCGGCTGTCACCTTGGTCAAGTCCTTCACTGTGGCCTGGCTTCCATCCCTGTACATTGAGACAATACCTAGATCCACCCCAGTGGAGTGGGGAGAATATAAAAATTAAAACAGGGACAAAATACAAAATCATTTTATGTTCCTAAGGTTTTCGACAGTAGTAGTGATATCATAGCCGCCTTTCTAAAAATTTTGCAAAAGCAATTTCTTTTATCTAATGTGGACCTCGTGAAAGTTATGAAAGTAGAATATGTGGAGTTCATGGTTTCTGCCTTTAAGGAACACAGTCTCATTGAGTTAGGAAGGTTCCTGTCAGATGGGAAAATACAGCTTTTATTGCTTAATAAAATTATAAATACCAATTTTATACCGTTTTGTATCAGTTATTGCACTCATGTATGTATGTGCACAGGCACTCTCCCTTTTCCTCTCCCTTTCTCCCACATTTTAACTGGGGAATACTTGCTCCTTAGAAATTTAGGGAGACTTGTCTTGAACCTCCTGTGATCTTGGTAAGTCCAGAGCCCTCCTGTCTAAAGTCAGTGCCCCTGCAGCTGTCTTTGACTTGCCTCTATGTGTGTTTTTCAGTTTGGCTCAGTGTTAAATATTTCTCTTCCGCTGGTTTTTATTATACACAGATAGACACACTCCCTTCTTTGAGAATTTAGTAGACCTCCCAAAGAGCAGGGAGCTACAGGAAGAAGACTCAAGTTGCAGGAAGCCTAGCCTTGATCTTCTTCCTGGATTCATCCTTAGTGCTCCTCTGTCTTCCTCATCCCTTTCCTCCAGGATGACCCAAGGAGCTGTCTCTCTTTCTGTGGGTACAGAAGCTGCTGTGTGTCATGTGGACCCCTCAATCTAAGTGCAAGTCAGTTTCCCTGTAACTAATTGTATGGCCTTGGGTGCTTAGTTTCTTTAAACTCCAGCCTTCTCGCTGGAATAGTGGGTGTGATTCTGTTTCATCAGATATTTAAAGGTTAAATTATGTATGTAAAAGACTTAGTGTGTTGTTAACTGTCACCATCGTTTTTATTGAAAATGATACTGTTTTCCCAAGTGCTTCCTTTGGAGACCATGTAATTGTTCAAAAACAGATGCTTTGGAGAGGAAAACTGGGTACTATTGATAATTATGCTGGGATAATAATGTAAACCAGTGCTGTTCCAGGCAAACCCGGACACATGGTCACCCTGGCCTGGCTCATGCACATCCAGAAAACATGGGTTTTGGCCATTGAGCAGGGCAGTGTAGGACAGTGGGGACACGGGTCAGACAAGCTTGAGGTCACAGTCATCTTTCTGAGCTTTAGTTTCCTTACTTGTTAAATTGAAGTTAACATTACCTATCTCACAGACTGGCAGTAAAGATTAAATGAAATTTTGATCTCACAAAGCAACAAGTATGTTTCTGGAAATTAGAAACCTATTAATTCCCATTCCTGTCTCTGCAAATTATCTATGCTGAGCTGATGGATAGGTTTTGTGTATTGATATTTCTGCTGTCGTACTTATTTCTCACACTCACATAACAGTTTTTAAATCAATTTTATTGACACATATTCATAAAGCATGCAATTCATCCAAAGTATACAATCTGTGGTATTTGGTATAATCACAGAGTTGTGCATTTATCACTTCAGTCAATATTAGAGCATTTTCACTACTCCAATAATAATAATAAAAAACAAAAAACTCTACCCCTTAATAATCACCTCTCACTCTCTCTATCCTTCTCCTACCAGACATAGCTATTTTTCTGTTTCCATCTCTAATTTATTTCTATTTCTATTTTGTATAGATCGTGCCAAACGATCTATACAAAATATAGTACAAATGTAGTACCTTTTGTCTAGTTTCTATCACTTAGGATATTTCCTTTTTTTTTTTTTTAAACCCTTAATGAAAGATTGTTAATATATTACTATAAACTACTGTCCATGTTTTGTTTTGGTTGTATTTTTGTCTGATATTAACATCTTGTGTCATTAACATACATTTGTTCTGTTTCAAAGAAAAATAGTCATATATGCAATATTACTCATATTCATACTTCACATGAGGTTTCGCTGTGCTGTACAGTCCTGTTACATTTTTTAGCTTTCCTTCTAGTAATATACATCACCTTAGACTTTCCCTTCCAACCACTATCATACCCATATATTAGCACTGCTGGTTACAAACACTGATGTGCTTTCTTCATTTCTATTCATTTCCAAAGATTTGCAAGCAACCTTTTTTACCATTTCTACACAGATTAAACCTCGGCTTTCCATTCTCTAATCTCATTCTATTTCCTGATGACCTATATTCTAGTTATTAACTCCATGAGTTTATACAATATATTTAATTCATAATAGCACAGTCAGACACCTTTTGTGTCTGGCTTGCTTCACTCAGCATAATGTCCTCCAGGTTCATCCATGTTGTCATATGCTTCAGGACTTCATTTCTTACAGCTGAATAATATCCCATCATATGTGACCACAATTTGTTTATCCATTCATCTGTTGAGGGACACTTAGGTTGTTTCCATCTTTTGAAAATGGTGAATAATGCTGCTATGAACATCGGTGTGCAGATGTCTGTTCTTGTCACTGCTCTCATTTCTTCTGGTTATATATCTAGTAGTGGTATTGCAGGGTCACATGGCCGATACCATGCTGTTTTGACCACTGTAGCTTTGTAATATGTTTCAAGGTCAGGCAGTAAGAGTCCTCCCACATCGCTCTTCTTTTTCAGGATGTTTTTGATTATCCAGGTGCCCTTTCCCTTCCAAATAAATTTGGTAATTGCCTTGTCTATTTCTGCAATGTAGACTGTTGGAATTTTTATTGTTATTGTAGAATATCAGTTTGGGTAGGATTGACATTGTCACAATATTTAGTCTTCCAATCCATGAACACGGAATGTCTTTCCATTTGTTTAGTTCTTCACTGATTTCTTTTACCAATGTTTTATAGTTTTCTGAATACAGGCCCTTTACATCTTTGGTTAAATTGATTCCTAGGTATTTGAGGCTTTTGTTGCTATTGTAAATGGAACTTTTTTCCTCATTGCCTCCTCTGATTGTTCAATACTAGTGTACAGAAACATTACTGATTTTTGTGTGTTGACTCATATATTTATGAGTATGCCGAACTCATTTATTTAGCTCAAGTAGCTTTGCTGTAGGCATTCTGGAATTTTCTAAATAGAGGATCATGTCATCTGCAAATAGTGAGAGTTTTTCTACCTGTTTTCCTGTTTGGATGCTTTTTATTTTATTTTCTTGTCTAATTGCCCTAGCTAGAACTTCTTGTACAATGTTGAATAACAGTGGTGACTGTCGGCATCCTTGTCTTGTTCCCGATCTTAGAGGGAAAGCTTTCAACCTTTCCCCATTGAGTATGATGTTGGCTGTGGGTTTTTCATATATGCCCTTTATCATATTGAGGAACATTCCTTCTATTCCTATCTTTTGAAGTGTTTTTATCAAGAAAAGATGCTGGATTTTGTTAAATGCCTTTTCTGCATCAATCAAGATGATTATGTGTTTTTTTCCCCTTCAGTTAATATGGTGCATTATATTAATTGATTTTCTTGTGTTGAACCACTCTTGCATACCAGGAGTAAATTCCACTTGGTCATGGTGTATATGTCTTTTGATAAGCTCTTGGATTCCATCTGAAAGTATTTTATTGAGAATTGTTGCATTTATGTTCATTAGAGATATGGTCTATAATTTTCATTTCTTGTAGTATCTTTATCTGGCTTTAGTATTAGACTGATGTTGGCTTCATAAAATGTGTTGGGTAATTTTCCCTCCTCTTCAATTTTTTGTAAAAGTTGAAGCAAGATTGGTGTTAATTCCTCTCAAAATGCTTAGTAGAATTCACCTGTGAAGCCATCTGATCTGGTCCTGAACTTGTCTTTGTTGGGAGAGGTTTTTTTTTTTTTTTTTGGGGGGGGGTTTTGGTGTGTATGTGTGTGTATGTTTTGTGTTTTTTTTGTTTTTGTTTTTGTTTTTGGCAGTACCAGGGCCAGGGATGTGGGGTACCTCATATGTGGGAAGCCGGCGTTCAACCACTGAGCCACATCGGCTCCCACTGAGCCACATCGGCTCCCCTGAGTTGGTTGTTTCTGTATTGTTTGTCCTTTCGTTTTTAGGAGGCACCAGGAACCGAACACCACACCTCCCGTGTAGGAAGCAGGCGCTCAACCGCTTGAGCCACATCCGCTGTCCTGTTGGGAGATTTTTGATGACTGATTCAATTTCTTTTAATATGATTGGTTTGTTGAGTTCCTGTATTTCTTGTAGAGTCAGTGTAGATTGTTCGTGCATTTCTAGGAATTTGTCCATTTCATCTAGATTGTCTAGTTTGTTAGCATACAATTTTTCATAATATCTTCTTATCTTTTTTATTTCTGTGGGGCCAATTATAACACACACACCACACCCCTTTCATTTCTGATTTTATTTATTTGCATCTTCTGTCATTTTTTCTTTGCTAGTCTAGGTAGGGGTTTGATTAATTTTATTGATCTTCTCAAAAGAACCAGCTTTTGGTTTTGTTGATTTTCTCTATTGGTTTTTTTTGTGTGTGTGTTGTGTTGTTCTTGATTTCATTTATTTCTGCTCTAATCTTTATTATTTCTTTGCTTCTGCTTCCTTTGGGATTGGTTTGCTGTTCTTTTTCTAGTTCCTCCAGCTGTTAAATTAAATTTTTGCCTTAGGTCTTTCTTCTTTTTTAATATAGGCACTTAGGGTTATAACTTTTCCTCTCAGCACTGCCCTCACTGTATCCCATAGGTTTTGATAAGTTGTGTTCTCATTTTCATTGCCTCAAGATTTTTGCTAATTTCTCTTACAATTTCTTCTTTCTCCCACTGATTGCTTAGTGTGTTGCTTAGCCTCCACACGCTTGTAGATTTCCCCTTCCCATCTATTATTGATTTCCAGCTTTTTTCCATTATGATCTGAATAGGTACTCTGTATATTTCAGTATTTTTAAATATATTGAGACATACTTTGTGACCAACATGTGGTCTATCCTGGAGAAAGATCTATGGGCACTTGAGAAGAATGTATACCCCACTGAGTTGAGATGCAACATTCTGTACATGTCTGTTAGGTCTAGCTCGTTTATCATATTGTTCAAGTTCTCTGGTTCCTTGTTGATCTTCTGTCTAGTTCTATCCTTTGATATGAGTAGCATGTTGAAGTCTCCAACTCTTATTGTAAAGATGTCTATTTTTCCTTTCAGTTTTGCCAGAGTTTGCCTCATGTATTTTGGGGCACCCTGGTTAGGTGCATAGCTATTTATGACTGTTACTTCTTCCTGGTGGATAGTCCATTTTATTTATAGTGGCCTTCTGCGTCTTCCTTTAGCTAACACACACACACGCGCGCACACACACACACACAAAGAAAGAAAGAACTGAAAATACTTTCCCAGTCTTTGCTCATCGCCCAGTGCAAGTGCTTTCCTTCAGGGCTTATCCATACATTGAGTTTGGAGAATAGCCCCATACCAAGGCCTGCGGGCTTCCCTAAGCTTCTCTGCCCTTTGGCATGTGCCTGTGGCCCAAGAATTGCCCATTTACAAGGTTCAGGATGTCCCCTCTTCCCTAGGAAAAAGCTTCTTCACAGTCCCGAGCACTGCACTGTGTGTCCTACAGCCCCAGGCAGCACGACCGCATCCTGTAGGAGAGCTCTGTGAACTGCCTTCTACATGCAGGACAAGTGCTAGAGCAGCTGGTCCCTCCAACCACCACAGGCAGATTGGGCAGACATAGGTGCTTCTAGCGTGTGCATGGCGGTTGCCGTACTCCCTCCCAACGCAGGACGAGGGGTCTGCACTGGGGGTACAAGCTGGCACCGCCCTGAGCCCCTGAGGGGGCATGGAGTGGCCGTGTAGAACTCCACAAGATCCTGCTGCTTCTGAGTAGCTTTTCTCTTGATGTAAGGCTCACCCTGTCACTGCAGGCCATTCACTGTTTGTGGAGCTTTGAGAAAGGCGTTTCTTGCAGTTCTTGCTAGCTGTTCAGAGCTTCCATGGGGGCCAGAGCCCTAATCTTGTGATCAAGCTACAGACTCAAGAGATGTTGGTAGAGCTGTAGACTTTATTTTTAAGCACTGTTTCTAAGCAGGAGGGATTTCACCATTGGTGTACTGAGAAATGGGTGAGGGTATTTTTGACTGCCGCAGTGATGAAAGGGATGCTACTGGCATTTTATTCCTGGGTGGCAGGGACGCCAGGCAGCCTGTGTTGCATAGGGCAGTCCCACACAATGACTTTCAAGTGGCCCACTCTGTATTCGTAGTGAAACAAATCCGTAACCAAATATAACTTTTTACATGTACACCAAAACATTTTTGCATGGTTTTAATATAGAATGGATTTTCCAGGAATGTTAACTAGTATGTAAATTAAGGGAAAATTGTATTTGATTTGTAACTTGACTAAGTATTGTTAACCAATTTGGAAAACTACGTTATGGACCTTAACTGATCTAATTTAATCAAAGGTTCACAATAGGTTCAGCTTTAGATAATTTTCTGAGGTCCACCAAAGACTCAGACCAACAAAACTGACCCTTATTAGGAAAGTGAAGATGATTGGTGGCTTGACAAGAGTGGTCTTGGTGGAGTGGTGGGGGCAAAGGGCAAACTGAACTTAATGGAGAATCGGACGGGAGAAAATGGTGAGCATAGGCAATTATTTAAAGGAGTTTTGCTGCAAAAGAGAACAAAAAATGGATGGTTGGGAGCAGTGGGATCAGGAGAAGGCTGTGTTTTTGTTTTGTTCTTTAAGCTAGTTCAAACAGCCACTTACATGTTGTCTGACCCAGTAGAAAACTCAGCATCTTGAAAAAGCAGTGTCCTGGGGTGTGTGAGGGTGATGATGTCCTGGACCGCAGGCTCCTGCGACTGTGCCACTAGGAGTCCAGGCATCTGGCGTGCCACACCTGGCAGAGCGAACTAGTCCCTAGCAGAACTTAAGGCCCAGTGCCAGGAGGCCTTCTTACCCTCCAGTGTTTGTTCCTCTTTCATGTAGGAGGTTAGATCATGCACCAGCGAAGAGCTTGGGTTTCAGCCAGAAATTAAATTAGAAGTTAGTGGGAAATTAGAAGGGAAGGTGGAACCAGTTACTCCTCTGTAGACAAGGATTTGAGAGCACCCTGCTTACCATGTCCTAATTCCCCGGCTCTGAGCACGGGCACTGTGCTGTGTTTAAGGGACGGGAAGAAAGCTCTCGGTCCTAATCTGTGACTTCTCGTGGTACTAATTGAAGATGAATTTAAGGTACTCTAGTCTACTCTGATCCCCCCCACCTCACCCCTAAACATCTACTTGGTGTCAGCACTCTAAGGAACAGGAGGAGGACTTGGTGGAGAAGAAAAGAATCTACAAGAGAGATGGAAGGTGAAGTGCTTTGAAGCTGCAGAGTCATCTATCTGGTGATTGGAGGCAGCAGGGAATGATGTATTGGGGGGTCTCTGTACAACCAGGGGCAGGATGAGGGACTTCAGGACAGCTAAGAGGCGGGGAAGAGAGGGTTCCCAGGGATGGGCCAGTTAGGATGGCTCCTGGTCACGAAGTCTGGGATAGAAATAGTTCCTCTCCACTTAAGCGCATTGGTCACGTTTAAGTTTTTTAAGGGCCCCAGTACTATCTGCTCTCTCCTTTGGAATCCGGAGGTGATAGTGGGGTTACCACTTACCTTGTTAGTCCTAGAAATTGAGTCTTTTGTTGTGCTCAGTGCAGATCTGAGAAAGATATGGAGCCCATCTTAGGAATTTCCCTTCTTTGTACCTCAGAAACCTTTATAGTAAAATCTGCAAAACCCAGACAAGAATTCTTAGGGCTTTGTGTCAAGGGAGATGGCCTGTCACCCTCACCTCGGAGCTGTAGTGATGACGTGCCGTTTCCAGAATGAGGTTTAGAAAAATAATGGCTACAAAAATAGAAACATTTATTCTTCCTGGGACCACCCACCCACCTACCAAGTGTGAGATCAAAACTGTTAATTATACTCTTCTAGGAATTTCAGGAAGTCTTCATCTAGGCCTGTTCAACACTAGCCATGTTAAAAGAGAAAGACCTTCTATCAACACGAATCCTACTTTAATGATAAATTACACATATATGGAAAAACACCTCTATAAATTTAAAGCCAGTTAAGAAGAGAGCACTGTTTTTAAATTCCATATATGGTCACATAGGTGCTTCAGCCTCTCTCCTGATCCTTTGATACAAGGGGCTATGCCCACTGCGGGATTGCAGAGGAGCATTTTGGCAGTGTTGGCCTGGTGGCACCTTCAGTAATAAGCTGCTGCTCTGTCTGCTGCAGGTGTTTAAATTTACAGAAAATGTTCTCACAGAGCAGATGTAGCTCCGTGGGTGAGTGCCTGCTTTGCACGGACGAGGTCCCAGGTTCAATATATTCATCAGTTATTTCTCCTGAAATCTGAGACAAAAAACTGAAAAATAGAAAATAATTTATATCAAAATATATTTTTATTAATAGGTGTCCTGGCCAGCAAAGAGATTGAAGTGAGGTTTAATCCAAATTCATAAGTAAAGCTATGGAACACTGCTTTTCTTTTGTGCATATCTTTATAGTAAAGCAACATTATATTTTTAGTTACTTATCTCAGTTTACAGAGAAATGAAAATTTCCCTGCTTTATTTTGGTAGTCATGTTGTTAGAAGAAAAAAATGTGTAATGCCTGAAGATCTATCATTGTGCCGTAAAAAAAGCTGATTTGAATATGCTTTGGAAAAACAAATGAAATGAAGGGAGATTGCTCAGTAGTGTTTCCTCAGTCTCCCTGTCTGTGCACAATCATACCTCTGTTTTTTCTTTGCTGATAAAGGTCTGAGCTGTTCATCCTTGAAAATCAGTGGCCTTGAAAATCAGTGGCCACAGGCCCCACCAACTCTGACTGATTGTTACTTTTCAAGTGCTTGTGGTCTGTTGGAATCTATAATTTGTTACCAAATAGCTATTATCTTTATCTTCAGCCTATATTTTGCCTTTCAAGCAGTCATATTCTCAATATTGAAGTCAGAACCTTCACTGAAGTGTTTAGGGTCAGGGAGAAACTCATGTTGCCTTGAAACACATAGAAAGTTCATTCCTTTTCATTTATTTAAAGCTTTTCAATGCCTGCAGGTTATTAAGGGCTGTTTTTTTATTTTCTAACCAGTCACCCTGGTTCCAAAGCATAGCCAGTGCATTTCTTTGCTTTCTTTGCTTCAGTTATTCAACATTAAGAAATAGCATCTCCCTGATCTGGGATTTTAAGATCCCTCTGTAATCTGGATTGTAACCCCCATGCCCAGGATTTTTTATCTTTGTAGTTTTACCTTAATTTGCATATTCATGCTATCAGTTCCAGAAAGTCACAGTTTGGGATCTGTATATAATGGGGGCAAAAGGGATCATTTTTTTTGTTGTTGATATTATCTACATGTAAGGATCTATTAATTACCAAGTTCTATGCAGATTTTATTACTGAATGAGAAAGATGTTTTTAGGTAATTCTTCAGGAAAAATATGAAATTTCTACAATTTAGCAAAGACTTCTTTCAGTTGTTTATAAAGTTATTTCCTGGCATTGTTCATGTCAGCCAATTTTTAATAGGATGTGAAAATATATTCTTTCTGTTTGATTTTTATCTGTCATATTCATCTACATAATTTCTTAACTCACATGACAGAATAGATAATGAAAATATTATCTTAAGTCTATTCATTAGTTGAGACCTTTCCTTTTTTCTTTTCATTTTTAGTGGCTGCAAAATTGATCTGATTCTTTTATTTCTCTGCTTTGCACAACAAATTAGGCATTTATTATTGACAAAATTCATGAGCAAAAGAAAAAAACCTAAATTAAAACAAGAGAAGTTTATAAAACCGAATATGGATCCCAGGGTTAGTAGCCAAAGCAAAACAGAATGTGACTTTAATGTCTTAGAGGATGATAAATTTGTTATCAAAACTGAACAAAACAGGAGCGGATGTAGCTCAAGTCATTGAGTGCCTTCTTCCCATATACGAGGTCCCGGGTTTGATCCCCAGTACCTACAAACAAACAAACAAACAAACAAACAAAAAATCCTGAACAAAACACTTCAAAAAATTTAAAACTTGGCCTCATTGACCAGAAATTGCAGTTGGGAGAAACAGCAGAAAGGAGTTTCACGTGAACCTGAAGTCCTCTGGTTTCACCCCACGCCCTCAATGGAAAGAGGGCATTAATTGGATACTGGCACAGAGCAGGGATACTTAGCTGCCCAATGCAAAACCCGTTCGCTGTGTTGGCTCATTCGCACTCAGTTAAGTTATGCTGCTAGAATAGTATACGCTAGTACATGCTCCAAGAGGGGAGAGGGCTGAGAATGAAGACCCTGGAGGACAGAGCCAGAAATTCTGGGGAATTCCGGTAGTTCATGTGAACCTGAGAAGAGCAGCCCACGGTGATAACTGAGGGGGTCTTACCCAGATGGGGGAGAAGTCACGGGAAATAGACTGAAGAAGCCGGATTAAGAGTATCTGTCAAGGAGTGGTCAGCAGCACAGCGGCTGCACGGCACCACGGGGTGCAAGCAAGGAGAACTGAGTTTGCACCTAGGACCCCTTGACAGCAGTGAGGGCCTTGGTGGACTGGTGAGACCAGTTTCATTGGCAAAAGGATGGCAGAGTGTAGTGTGGTTGGGGCTGAAAGTAGATGAATTATTACTGAATGAATTTGAAGCCATGTCTACATTAACTTTTGTGTTTTGAAAATATGTTCACTCAAAATTTCATTCTCTTTCTCCATATTCTGTGAGGTTATTAGTGATTTTATTTTCTCAGTGTCTTTCTGCATTTTTTTGAATATTCTGTCATGAACACGTTTTACCTCTGTAGTTGAGAAGGAATGTTAGCTGTTAGGTATCCAAAAGAAAATGATATGCATAACCTTATTTGCTAATACGTTGGAAAAGAAAAGAGAGTATTCTAAACAAGTACTTCACAAAGCCACTGCTAGGGCCCTCTGTTGGACTATTGATTCCCATTTCTTTGGGAATGCCTTAGGTGCTACACGGAATGAGGAAGACTGTGTTTTGGAAGGTTGTAACCACTTAGTAATCATAAGGGTCTATACCCTTATGTGGCTGCTATAATCCACATACGTGACATTATTAAACACTCTTAACTCTTGAATTTTAATGTACCTATGGATACAGGAGAGTGGCAATGAAAGGAAAGAATGGGGCACTCTGCCTGATGAAATTGAAAAAGAAAAAAAAAGATTGAAACTTTTGGTTGTGAGCTTCTTGTATTATTAGTCAAAAGGTGGGTAGATGGAAGAGAATGCTGACTGAGCATCTGTTGTGTGTGAGGCACAGTGATGTTTTAAGGATAGCTTTCTCTCCAATTTGCTTGTAAATATACACAATGAACCCCAAAGGAGGCCTGGCTCATTTGCTTTTTCCTCAAAGTCAGCTTTAGGCTTGACATGCAAAACTAACTGAAAAATACTACAAAGTTTTACTGCAGTCTTTCACTGGAAAATGTCCAGGAGCAATTAAAATATAGAGTAAAATTCTTCTAGTTCTTTCCATTATCTCTCACTAGCGTATGTGGCAGGTATTCCACAAATCTTTCTTCTCTCTGGGGACTGCATGCCCTGACTCCACTCTCCACCTGGAACCTCAGTGATGTGGCTCAGCTCTTTCTTCTGTAGGTCACTTTTCCTGTTCTCCATTACTACTATGCCTGCATTAAGGGGGGGAAGAGAGGCTCCATCCTCAGATACTGTTCTAGTGGAAAAAGAAGAATATTGCACACACATGCATTTAAAATTTTATAACAAATACACAATAGGTGGCAAGGGCTTCAGAAGCCCTGCTTTTCATTTTCTGGGGAAGGGTGACCTCTGGTGGCTAGAACAATGAGCCCCAAATTCATAAGAACAAAATTCATTATTTCATCTCTGCTTAAGTTGTTTCATATATTCATGTT